>CM066033.1:528925616-529204692 GCA_033557465.1 Ichthyophis bannanicus
ACATGGATACATCTCTAACTGCGAGGTCAGTTCTAAGCTCAGAGAATGTGAGAATGCAGAACACTGGAACATATCTATCATCAGCAGTTTAAGTTAAAGGATTAATACAAACTTATCAAAAGCAGTTTAAGCGGGATTCTCAAACTTCTCCTGACTTTGGGTCTTGCTCAGCACTATTAATCTCTGGTTGGGGTGGGGACGTCAGGCCTAGGCTTTAATGGCCTCTCATCACGTTTTCAGGCTATTATAGGCCAAAGCCTACAACATTCCCCCCCTTGGATTATTCTCACACGCCAAAGTGATAAAGGAGTGAGAATTAAATAACATATCGATACTTGCGTACAAAGCATCATTTTGGGGTATAGGGTAATATTGCCACATAGCTAATACTTTTTTGTAGCTGTCTTCCATTCTACAAGTGCTATCAATAGCTGCTGGCTTGACTCGACTGTGAGGAATCTAGGGGTTCGAGTTCGGCCACTTTAACGGGCAGTTGGGGTTGATAAGATCTGACAATATAAGGTCCCTTCCAATGAGGTTCAATGGTATCTTTCTCCACTCTTTAATCCACACCGAGGGACGCCAGGCTTGAGAGAGGTGCCAGGGGTTCTGTTAGATGGTATGGGCAGCTGATCTTGTACCCCAAAAACGTATGAAAGACTTCTGCAAAAACAGACTTAAAGCCAATAGTTTCTTGTCTAGTAATTTCAGATGCCAATCTGTTTTTGTCATATCTCCTTTTAATTCCTTGTACAATAGGCCGGGGGGGGTTCGCCCATACAGAATCTCAATAAGGGGGAGGAAACACTACTAAAGACTTAGTAGGGGCTAAGCGTATCCTAAGAAAGGGCTATAGGGAGAAACCTGGACCACTTCAGCGGGAACTTCTTGACAAAGTTTAGACAACTGAGATTTCAGGGTTCTAATTCATACGTTTCTACTTTTCCTAAAATTCTGAGGTCTGTAGGCAGGTATTGGCATCTGATAATGTCCCAATATGCTCGGGGTCATACTTATATAGGACTTGCCCTCCTGAGGTTTGTCAACCCTCATTCTTTGGTACAGGGCCCCATGTGCGTGGAAAAGTTTGTGAAGGCATACTTGGAATCTGCCCCCCGCTTACAACATTGTAGAAAGGAGCCCTTTTCCTAGTATCTGTGCTCTAGTGAGAGCTATCAGTTCAGCTTTCTGTTGGCTGAAGTCCCCGAGGCCAGGGCTGAGGAGTCTCAACTAACCATATCAAGGGTCCACTACTGGCATACCCGGCACAACGATGCCCATTGATGCCCAAACAGACTGCTCCCATCCACGAAGAAGAGGAAAGTCCGTTCAGGATCCTCCAAAGGGACATCAGTCAGATCCAGTGCGACTGAGAATAAAGTGTCCATAATTTCTAAACAAGGAACACACAGGGAGAGCAGAGATCCGGCAAAGATTCAGTAGGCTACACAGGGAGCAGAAGCAGTGGACGACCCAGATGACTTAATGTAAATTCTGAAAAAGCTTTATTGAAGATCCCCGAAGCGTTTATTCAGTGTCCGTTCAACGATTTTGACCATAAAGCACAGGGTCCTACGCATCTCTGCCTGCATTGGCAAGCTAAGGACATTAATGTCCCTCAGTTTTTACACGGCCATATCAAGTGCATGATTCACAACGCTCCCCTTGAGAAAAGGCGCAAGCCGAAACGCGTCGGGGGAGAGGCGGGGGGACGGGGGATCCTTTTGAAGGTATGTCAATAAAGCTTTTCAGAATTTACATTAAGCATCTGGGTCGTCCACTGCTTCTGCTCCAATGTGTACCATAATTTCTAAACAGTCATGATCAGGGGGGCCTGGACCAATTGGTAGCAACGTAGCAGGATTCTTAGCTTGAATGACCATCAATTGTAGCCGGGGATTCGCACACAGCATACTCTGATACTTCAATATTCGTGAATTTGTGAGCCAGAAACTTACTTTGTGTTCCATAAGGGTCAGAACAGAGTGTGGTACAGTAACTTGAAGACTTTGTCCCAGAGTGAGCTTGTCTGCTTCGCTCACTAGGAGGACTGTGGCTGCAACAGCTCTCAGCAAGGGGGCCAGCCTTTTGCAACTGTATCCAACTGTTTTTGACAAAATAGGCTACTGGCTGTGCCAAAATCCAAGAGATTGAGTCAACACTCCTAAAGCATTTCCTTGTGACTCATAGACATGGAGACGGAAAGGTTTCTGAACATCCGGTAGACCCAGAGCTGGTGATGACATCAGAGCGGCTTTTAAAGATCGAAATGCTGCATCCTGTTCAGGTCCCCATTCCAATGGAGACCTCTCCATTCCTTTTATACAATGGCTTGATACAATGGTTTTGCCAGCAGAGCAAAATTGGGGATCCATATACGACAGTACCCTGCAGCCCCCAAGAAGGTTCTCACTTGCCTCCTGGTGGTTGGAGTAGGAATACTGCATACAGCTTCTTTTCATTCTGGTCCCAGGCGTCTAATTCCACTGGACAATTGAAATCCTAAATATTTAACTTCATTTTGGCATAGCTGTGCTTTTGCTCTTGAGACTTTGTATCCAGCCTCATTTAGAAGGTGCAAGAGTTCACTGGTGGCTTGTAGACATTCACTTTCCGACTGGTGGCTATCAGCAGGTCATCCACATACTGGAGAAGAAACCTTTTTCCTGGATCCACGGGGTAACTTGAGAGATCTTGATTTAGAGCAGCACTGAAGAGGGTAGGTGAATTCTTGAATCCTTGGGGTATCGAGTCCAGGTGAGTTGGCCCCTCCGCCTTCCTGTTGTAGGATCTTACCATTCAAGGGCAAACAAAAGCTGACTGACAGGGGCAAGGCCGTATGCAGAAGAAGGCATATTTCAGGTCCAGGACGGTAAAATGAGTATCCTCGGCGGGGATCAGTCCCAAGAGAGTATAAGGATTTGGTACCACTGGTGTAATAGTTTCAGCAGCATCATTTAACCCCGCCTCAGATCTTGTACTGGGCGGTAATCCCCTATCCCAGGTTTCTTGACTGGGAGAAGGGGGGTATTCCAAGGTGACTGGCACTCCTTGAGAAGTCCATACTTCAGCAGTTTCAATCAGATGGCAGTGGATACCTTCAATGGACTGGTTGAGGAAGAGGATACTGCTTCACATGCACTGGTTCCGCTCCTGGCTTGAGGATGACAAGGACAGGGGCTATGTTCTTCGCTAGGCCAGGTGGATTATCTTCTGCCCATATTTCAGGCGGAGCCAAAAGATTGGTGGGTATACAGGAACTAGCTGGCTTGGTTGGAAATACAATATAGAACCCCGCCATTCTTCTTCTCGGGGACAGTCAGCACCATCAATCCAGCAGGTTTTTGAGTGTACAGTCATTTGCATTTCTCCCCCTTCAGCAAATGATATCTGCGCCTGGAGCTTAGCAAGCATGTCTCGGCCCGAAAGTGGAATAGGGCATTCAGGCATATACAGGAACTGGTGCGTTATTTTTCTGCCCCACTAGTTCACACATGCGGTTCTGCAGAAAAGGCTTAGTGGCCCTAGCCCCAGTAGCTCCGACAATGGTGATGCATCGAGAAGACAAAGGGGCTACTGGCTTTGCCACCACTGAGTGTTCTGCTCCTGTATCCACCATAAAGTCCATATATTGGTCCCCTATTTTCGAACTGACCATAGGCTCCTGGGGACCCAAGGGGAACTTGGAGCCCAGTCTGGCCTAGTCTTCATCCATGTCTAGCCCATTGCAACTGCCACTCCCTCATAGCTTCTTCCCTCTCTCACTGGAACTGTGCTCGGTCATTCCTCCACAACTCTGAAATCGACCTCCTGTTCTCCATGACTCCCTCCTCCCCTCCTGGGGGTGGAGTCAAGATGCTGGCATTCACTTTTCCAATGTCCTTCTTCTCTGCAATGGGCGCACTAATTCACACCCAGTGGGGTCCAATTACTTTCACGACCCCTTCCACATCCTCTGCTCCTTCGATTAGGAAAACCTCCTTCATGTCTTTCAATTAAAGCGGCAGCAGAAGATCTGCTTTCTTCTTCATTTTAACGTTCACTTTCTCGTTTACGTTCATTTTCACGATTCACAAACACGTTCTGAGCAACTTCCATTAACTGGACTGTATTCATGCCCGCAAATCCATCCAGTTTCTGTAATTTTCGTCTTATATCTCTCTGGGACTGACTGACAAAGGCTGCATTTACCATACGCAAATTCTCCTGGGCTGCTGGATCGTATGGGGTATACAATCTATAGGCTTCAGACAACTGCTCATAAAAGGCTGATGGCTCTCATCCGGACCCTGGATAACTTCTGATACCTTCTCAATATTCATGGCCCTCTGGCCTCCCTTTTTCAGGCCCTGCAAGGCCTGACGAAATCGAGTTTGGGCCGTCGCCCCCCTTTCGTCATTCAGATCCCATCTAGGATCTTCCATTTGGGAAAGCTGCAGTGGCTGCTTGTGGGAGATTCATTTTCCCCCCCTCTACGGGATTCTCTTCTAACCAGCGGATAGCTGCTTGCACAATTCACGCTCGCTCCTCGGTAGTAAAGAGAGTGGACAGGAGCGGGCGGCAATCAGACCAGGTGGGCTGATGAGTTTGCATTATACTAGACATTAACTCGTCAATTCTTGTTTTGTTTTGTGTTTTTCAGTATAGGATGCATAATGCGTTTTCCAGTTCAATAAATCAGTAGTGGAAAAAGGTACGTAGATTAGACTGGCTGGTCCTGGTGCCATCTGGCCCTGTTCATTCAGAATAGGTATACCAGTACTTGACGCAATGGCATAAGGTTCCCATCCCTTTGACTTTCTGTTGTACTTCTGAAATTATAAGGTGGTCTGGATTGTTGAAATTCTGCTCCCCGGCTTTGGCTGTCTGCAGTAAGTGACCCCCAACTGGCAAATGAATCCTTGCTGGCAGTGTCATCGGTGGACTGTGGTCCTCCCGAGGCACTCTGAACTGAGCCGGGGCTTCCGGTCAAGAGGGGGTGCACGTCCTCCTGCTGCGGAGGTGGCTGATGAACTACTTGGGGTACATCTGCAGGAAGGTGTCCCCCCCTGCCACAGGCTCTGCCCGGGGTGGTGGCAGAGCTGAGGGGACTGGCCTATAAAGATACTGGGACGGACAGAGTGAAATGTCTGGAGATTCTGGGGCAGAATAAATGGGGAGCTTTTCTTTTTTTCCAGACTTCCGCCCCCCCCTTGTGATTGCTACCAATCTACTACACTGTTCCTCATAGCAACGCTTTATCCAGGAGGGCTTTTTTTTCTCTTCACAAACACTTAACCAGGAATCTATATAGGGGAATTGATCAGGGAACATTTTCTGTACAACCTGATAAACACGGGAAACTATACTATATCAAAGATGCCCCCACGGGGCCATGAAGTGACCAACACTGGCCACTCCCTTTCACAGAGCATTCCTAATAGGGATGGAGACATTTTAATTCTGTAGTTTCCAGCAAATCCCTTGCTAAAATTCCTAGTTATACATTTCAACAGAATCTGTGTGGACTCCGACCCACCCCTCCCCCCAATGATGACGTACTTGACAAAAGACAGAGGGAGCAGGCCGTCAGGCTGAATTTTCCTGAGGACTATGAGTCAGAACTATGCAACAATATTCCTCTGGGTGCACTTATTAAATAACTTATTATTGCTGTAAACAAAGGGTAGGCAGAAAGCATAAGCTTAGATTGGTTGTAATAAGCATTATGGATGTGTGTGCTCATTCTAAATAGGAACAATTTAGATAAAGTCCTTAAAATATAAAACTATTATTTTGCAACATGTTATAACAACAATCCCAAAAGAAAGAACTATGGCTCCTAACATGACGGCCACATATCTGTTACGTACGACTAGAGTAACAATACTTGGCATGAAACTAACTGCCAGTCGTCGTCAGTACTAAGCTGAATAATGCAAAGGAATTACTTTAAATCTTACAGTTCAGAAAGCAGATATTCAAAAGTCATGAAACGGATACTTTTTTCATAAAGTTGGTGGATATCTGGAATGCATATACTCCCCTTTTCTTTTCTTTTTTTCTTTTTTTTTATAAACAATAAGTATGTCCTCTATGAGGTGCTTGCCACAGTATATAAAATCTCGTTTTTACTTTTAATTTTGCTCAATAGCATACGCAGTCAAAACCAAATATATATATATATATATTGCTGCGCCCCCTGGCGGCCAGGCTGTCGCCTAGGGGCTGGAGATGCGAACTTTAATATGTTTTCCCTTGATGATTGCCTATAACTGTGTAGTTGTGTGGTTGAAATGATTCAGCCAAGAAGGATTATAGGCTCGCAGGATTTTTTTTTTTTCTTCAGCCAAATGAACTTCTTATTTATAGTTCAAAATATCAAAACATAAGTTGCGGGTGTTTTTCCCAAGTAACCAATAAAGTGCTTCTATATTTAGCTTGCCAATCAAATCAACAGAAAGTATTTCTTCATACAAGAACAGCAGTGAAACTCTTGTCCAGAAAAAACCAGCTTCCAGCGTGGCTTTTAAAACAGGTACAGTTTGCAACTCTCCAGTAATGCATAAACTTCTATTGCAGACTGTTCCTTCTTCTCACAATCATTTGGTTTCTCTATCTGCTGTATTGCAAACTCTATACTTATTAGCCAACAGTCCTTTAAACACACAGTCAGAGCTTAGAATCTCAGCAACCTAATTTGCATATTCTGCTCAGCCGTGCTCTTCTTGAAAGCAGCTGCCAGGTTTTCAAAGTCTCTAGAAACCTTCTAGCTTTCACTTATTTTGTATAACCTAGAGAGCAATCCATTTCTATGTCTGAGCTCACATCCTTTATCATAGGGGCTTCTAATTCCATGCTTTCCACATCTGACTCTATTTAAGAAACATTGGATTCAATCTCAGAACTATTCTGCTTTAACCTCTCTAGTATTTGTAACACTCTGCTTAATGCAGACTCTTCTCTCTTCTGAGGAGTGCTATTACATTTAGGAAGTTTCCTAACTTTCAGGAAATTCGTAGAGGATTTTAAACCGCTCACCTTACTTTGTGGAAGTAAGCTTCTGGAAGGCTTTACTGCTGAAGGCTCAGTTTCCATATAAATTTCAGGAGAATGGTTTCTGCTACTCACATGGCTTGCAATTTCCCCTGGGTAGGCTTTCCCTCTAAACGGAGTTCTCCTGTCTCTCTTACAGGTCACTGGGCTAACTTCATTTTTTTTAAATATTATTTTTATTGAAGATTTTTTAAACATTCTGACAATACAAATCAGAACAAGAAACATAATAAAACATACAAGAGAAACAATTTTAAACGAAAAAGATTCCCAAGTACAGCAGACCACATCACGGGGAATATTCAAATAAGAAAACAAATTTACAAGAAAACAAAATCAGACACTACCAAGTGCCTGATTAACATTAAACTAGCCTAAATTTCACTTCCGTAGTAATTAAGCATCAGACAGAGAAGAAGAAGAAGAGGAAACCCTCTGTACCTGCCTTTCCTTCTCCAAGAGCCATCTTTCTAGATCAGTAGATAACAAGAACACAAATTTATTTTGATCCATGGTAATAATACATTTGTAAGGATAGCGGAGAAAAAAGGTGGCCCCAACAGCGACGATTCTATCTCTATAGGAAAGAAAGGACTTCCGACGAAACTGGGTCACACGACACATGTCAGGAAACATTGAAACCTTCCATCCACAATATAGGACATCTTTTTTCCTGAAGTGAGCCTTTAAGATAGAAACTTTCTCTTCCTCTGAGGACAAAGTGACAAGTAATGTAGCCCGCGTGGAAATATTATCCTGAGTGTCCTCTAAAAAAGCGGTCAAATAAAAAACCACAGGTTCTTCAGAGACAACTAAATCATCGCCATTGGGTTTAACCACCTTAGAGGGAAGTAATAACATTTTAGGAAAGATAAAGTATCTGCATTAGTGATTTGCAATATGTCCTTAAGATATTTTCTAAAAAGAATTAAAGGTGATAGTAAAGATATAACAGGGAAAGTTTAACACCCAAAGATTTTTAGATCTATGCATATTTTCCAAACTTTCAAGCTTCTGGGAATAAACCAAGCTATCCCTGACACTATCTGACTGCCAAGATAATAATGCTTTAACCTGAGTATCTAATTGTAGACAATTAAAGGATAAATTATCCACTCGCCGGTCAACTGCCTGGAACTTACAATATGTATCCCTGGTAAATTGGCATAATGAAGGGATCGTCTCCATAAGAAGAGACTCAGTTCTTTTAACCACTTGCCATATATCTATCAGGGAGATTGAAGTCCCAGCAGGAGAACTAACAAGGGGAACAGGCTCCTTCCAAACGACTACTTTAGGTAATGAACCAATCTCCAATGATTCTACGGAGGGAGAAGGCAGTCCTGAGAGTTCCAGAAAACCCGGAGGCAAAGGTGGAGTACGCTCCACCAAGCTAAGGCTAGCGCCCTCCAAAGAGGGAAGAGAAGAAACAGTACCTGAAGGAACTGCCAACGGCGTTGATACAACGTGCCGGTCCATGGGGCCCGCGATCTTTTCTGCGGTCTTTTCTGGGGGGGGGGATCTTTTCTTTCGCTTGCCTCCTGGCATGATACGCAGCAGCACAGCCTCCTAAGTTACTCCTAAGGGGCTCCCAAAGGGCGTGGCCTGCCCCTTCTGATACGCCCCTTAGGATACACCCACAGCTGACGCCCAGGCTGACGCCAGAAAGACAACGCCGCAATTTATATCCAAGGAAAAAAAAGCCGAGGGCCTTCGATGACGTGGGTGGAGCTGCCCCGAGGAAGCCGGCAGCTGCACACGCTGGGTATATCGCCCCCTCCACAGAGGAGCAACAGCTGAAATCTCTCCCAACAGCTCTGCAATACCAGGATCTTAAATAAGGGCCCTCGATGACGTGGGTGGAGCTGCCCCGAGGAAGCCGGCAGCTGCACACGCTGGGTATATCGCCCCCTCCACAGAGGAGCAACAGCTGAAATCTCTCCCCCACTGGGCTAACTTCAATACCTCTGGCTGGCCTCACCTTCCTCCAAGAGGTTTCTGGTGAAGTTCCCCTGACTCTCCGTGGTCCTTCCTTGGTTAGTTCTCTGAAGCTCCTAGGGCCTCCTCCCCTTCTGGAAACCTTCAGACACATTCCAACCGGCACCAGAATCAGAGCTAGGACTCCTCCTTGTCCTTCCTCTCTCAATAGAAGTTTCTTCTTCTCTGGAAGTCAGTCTTCCAAGGCACCTCCTCTCCGTGTACTTCCTTTCAATGCACTTCCTCCCCAGGCTCTTCCTGCCCAGACTCTCCTTTCCTAGACCCTCCCTTTCCAGGCTCTTCCTTTCTCCAAGTTCCTGCCGTTTATATCTGTGATTTCCCTTTCTGCCTTCTAGCCCCTCCCCCAGCTGTCCCTCGTGAGCAGGGCTGGTAACTATGGAGCTAGGGCGTGTCTCTTTACTACAAACTTTCTGCAGGTAGTTTTTTTCTGAACAAGGAGTTTTAATCCACAAACTCCTGGATTTGGTTCCTTTCTCTGGGGAAAATGACTGATTTTTCCCTCTTTTTGTATGCTCTCTCTCGGCTGCGCCACCACAGATACCCCCCCCCCCCCTTAAGATATTCCGGGCTGGCAGACAACTGTCGGCACAGCACGGAATCCTCGAAAGGGGGTCTTGATCTGACTGACAGTTATTCTGATCGGGTTTGATAACAGCCAATCGGGCTAACACCACCCGGTCATGCCATGGGCGCAATAAATTTATATGGAAAGTCTGCTGTCTTCCTTTCCTCATCTCTACTACATAGGAGACTGGTCCCACCTGTTTGACAACCCTAAAAGGGCCTTTCCATTTGGTCTCAAACTTTGGGCTGGACCTCTCTATCATTACGACCACTTTTTCCCCGATTTCCAATTGACGAGGTCGGGCCCTCAGGTCATAACGTTTTTTCTGTCGATTCTGACTGGTGGTAATATTCATTTCTGCCAGCTGAGTGGTACGCTGTAAGCGTCCTCTAAATCCCTTAAAAAGTTTAGGACTTCTACTTCTTCAAGGGCTGGCTCCACCCATTGTTCCCGCATTATGTCCTGCACCCCCCTAGGAGGTCTCCCATACATCAACTCATAGGAGGAAACCCCTGTAGAAGACTGCTTGCATTCACGGCACGCGTACAATATGAACAGGAGCATTATGTCCCAGTCTGATATATCACCCCCTAGGCTCCTCCTCAACATTCTTTTTATTGTTTGATTTAGCCTCTCCACTAATCCATTGGATTGAGGGTGGTAGGCGGCTGTTTTCACATGGCAAATGCCAAAGGCATCCCATACCTGTGCGAGATATTTAGAGAGGAAATTACTGCCTCTATCTGTCAATACCTCTCGAGGAAAGCCAATTTCACAAAATAGCCTCACTATTTCCCCTGCAATGGTTCTAGCGGATGTATTTCGTAAGGGGATTGCCCACGGGAAACGGGTAGCTTGATCAATTATGACCAGGATGTACTGAAATCCCCGGGGCGTCCTCTTCAAAGGGCCTACGATATCCATAGCCAACTTATACACAGGTTTGGATATAAGAGGTACCGAAACTAATGGCACTTTCCGTGGATGGGACGAGGTAACCCTTTGACATTGCGGACAGGACTCACAGAACCTTGAAGTTTCCCTAAAAACTCCCGGCCAATAAAAACGAGTTAAAATTTGGTCTAGTGTACTGTGGACGCCTTTATGCCCCTCTACCAGGTGTTCATGGGCTAGTTTCAAAACCAAATTCTTAAAGGTGGTGGGGACCACTAACTGTTTTCCGAGACTGTCCTAATTGGGGGTCTATGCTCTCCCGATATAATAGGCCTTCATCCAGAAAGAACCGGGGTAGGGTTCTCATCTCTATATTAGCGTAGGTAAAGGCTCTTGATAGGGCTGGGTCAGTCCATTGTTCTTCGGGAAATGTAGGAAACTTTTCTACTAAATCTGCAGGTGCCCAAGGCAATTCCTGCCCTGCTAACAGTTCTGCACTATTCTGCTTCCTGACCTGCTTACCCCTTTTCTTATCAGCGCTCCCCTTTTTAGGTCTGTTAGGAGGGGCTGTGATTAACTCCTCATGAGATGGCAAGTCATGTAGGGGTTCTTCCTCTGGGTCCGGGACGTCTATTTCTGGGTTGGCATTGGCCCTGGTGGACACCAGACCTGTCCTCGGCTGAATGCTCTTCACTAGGCCTCGCCTGAATTGGGGCCAGTCTTTCCCAAGTACTAAGGGGTGAGGGAGCTTAGGGACTATAGCGACTACCATTTCTCGCTCTAAACCTAAGCCCTTCACTTTTACCTTGGTCAAGGGGTACGCTGATGTGGCACCATGCACGCATCTTATCTTAATGGAATGCTCAGCTTGGGTTGGGGCCTGACCACTACATGCCGGTATATCAGTCCACAGCTTAGCTGATATCATGGACTGCTCCGCACCTGAGTCTAAAAGAGCTTCTGTGGGAATGCCTTCGACCTCCACAGTCAGCAAGAATCCTTCCCCATCGTCCTTGCAATGGGTGGATACCAGCGCTGTCCTAGCCTTGCAATTCCGACTAAAGTGTCCCTCTTCCCCACAAATAAAACATTTACCCTGAGCATACATACATTTTATTCTGGGCTTTACTCCTAGGATTTTTCCTGATAAAGTGTTCCCTATCTTTTCGGAGGCTCCACGCTCAGGACTTTTTCCACCATCCACCTTCATCTGGCTGACTAACCTGGCCTCAAGAAAACGTTCCGCCAGAGAGGTTGCTTCTTTGGTGGTTTTACAGTCCTGGAGGATCAGAAAAGATTTTAATTCAGTAGGAACAGCTTCTACAAATTGCTCCAAAATTATGCAATCCAGGAGAGAATCAATAGATTTACCTTGTGGTTCTAACCACTTCCAAACTAGGCTTTGTATGCGTTGGCATAAAGCTCGTGGCGTTTCTCCTGATTTTAACTTACACGCTCTCAACTGGCGTCTATAAACCATTGGGTAAGACCCATTCTATCCCTATTGGCCTTCTTAACTTCAACATAAGAGGAGGCTAGATCATTGGGCATCGCACGATAAGCAGCCAAAGCTTCACCCGTGAGTGAGGCTGTGAGGCGGACTGCCCATTGATCTTCGGGCCAACCGCTTAGTTGAGCCACTCTCTCAAAAACCTCCATGTAATCATCCACATTATCATCCTTGGTTAAAGGGCTAAAAGAAAAAATCCCCTTCCCAGGTAGTCCCAGTCCCTGTGAGGCTCCTAAGGAACCGGTCCTCAGGGCGTCAGAGGTCTTCCTTTGCTCCCCTAACCAGTCATCCATCATGGATAGGAGCGGTTGCTGCTGGTCCCTCATCATGCTGGCTACTCGCTCCTGGGCTTTAGCAGCTTCTTCCTGCTGATCCCTGAAGCGGTCTGCCACCCAGCTGAACAGATTGGGCTGCTCCATCTTCCCGGTGATGCTGAAAGAAAAAAACACAAACACACACCAAGTGCGGCTCTTCCACACACAGGCTGTTTTCTAATACTTATGAGGACTACAGTATCCCACCCTGGCAGGCAATCCTAAAATAACCCAGTTTATCTACGGGTTATCTGCCAAAGGGGTTGACTCAGGCTCAGCGAGGTAGGCACGCTCTGGAAACACTGCTACGGTCCTTCCTTCCGCTGGAGGTCTGGTCCTAGGGTTGCTGTAATTCCTCCTTGGAATCTCTGGACTCCTTCCACGCCCTACTTATGTCCGGATATAGGTTTGAAGAAAAAATCCAACAACTACGCCAATGTCGCGCCCCCTGGCGGCCAGGCTGTCGCCTAGGGGCTGGAGACGCGAACTTTAATATGTTTTCCCTTGATGATTGCCTATAACTGTGTAGTTGTGTGGTTGAAATGATTCAGCCGAGAAGGATTATAGGCTCGCAGGATTTTTTTTTTCTTCAGCCAAATGAACTTCTTATTTATAGTTCAAAATATCAAGACATATGTTGTGGGTGTTTTTCCCAGAGTAACCAATAAAGTAAAGTGCTTCTATATTCAGCTTGCCAATCAAATCAACAGAAAGTATTTCTTCATACAAGAACAGCAGTGAAACTCTTGTGCAGAAAAAAAATAGCTTCCAGCATGGCTTTTAAAACAGGTACAGTTTGCAACTCTCCAGTAATGCATAAACTTCTATTGCAGACTGTTTCCTTCTTCTCACAATCATTTGGTTTCCCTATCTGCTGTATTGCAAACTCTATACTTATTAGCCAACAGTCCTTTAAACACACAGTCAGAGCTTAGAATCTCAGCAACCTCATTTGCATATTCTGCTCAGCCGTGCTCTTCTTGAAAGCAGCTGCCAGGTTTTCAAAGTCTCTAGAAACCTTCTAGCTTTCACTTATTTTGTATAACCTAGAGAGCAATCCATTTCTATGTCTGAGTTCACATCCTTTATCATAGGGGCTTCTAATTCCATGCTTTCCACATCTGACTCTATTTGAGAAGCATTGGATTCAATCTCAGAACTATTCTGCTTTAACCTCTCTAGGATTTGTAACACTCTGCTTAATGCAGACTCTTCTCTCTTCTGAGGAGTGCAATTACATTTAGGAAGTTTCTTAACTTTCAGGAGATTCGTAGAGGATTTTAAACCGCTCACCTTACTTTGTAGAAGTAAGCTTCTGGAAGGCTTTACTACTGAAGGCTCAGTTTCCATATACATTTCAGGAGAATGGTTTCTGCTACTCACATGGCTTGCAATTTCCCCTGGGTAGGCTTTCCCTCTAAACGGAGTTCTCCTGTCTCTCTTACAGGTCACTGGGCTAACTTCAATACCTCTGGCTGGCCTCGCCTTCCTCCAAGAGGTTTCTGGTGAAGTTCCCCTGACTCTCCGTGGTCCTTCCTTGGTTAGTTCTCTGAAGCTCCTAGGGCCTCCTCCCCTTCTGGAACCTTCAGACACATTCCAACTGGCACCAGAATCAGAGCTAGGACTCCTCCTTATCCTTCCTCTCTCAATAGAAGTTTCTCCTTCTCTGGAAGTCAGTCTTCCAAGGCACCTCCTCTCCGTGTACTTCCTTTCAATGCACTTCTTCCCCAGGCTCTTCCTGCCCAGGCTCTCCTTTCCTAGGCCCTCCCTTTCCAGGCTCTTCCTTTCTCCAAGTTCCTGCCGTTTATATCTGTGATTTCCCTTTCTGCCTCCTAGCCCCTCCCCCAGCTGTCCCTCGTGAGCAGGGCTGGTAACTATGGAGCTAGGGCGTGTCTCTTTACTACAAACTTTCTGCAGGGAGTTTTTTTTCTGAACCAGGAGTTTTAAACCCCAAACTCCTGGATTTGGTTCCTTTCTCTGGGGAAAATGACTGATTTTTCCCTCTTTTTTATGCTCTCTCTCAGCTGCACCACCACAATATATATATCAGGAATTAAAATTCAAGCACGATTAACTCCTCATTCACTCAGGATTTAAATAATTTTCAAGTCGCGATCTGGTAACTACTGGCTCGGGATGCTTCATAGTCCTGTCAGGGCTCTTAACCTCTACTTCGAAAGTCAAAGGAAAAACAAAAGCAGTTTCCTTAATTTCTCTATCATTTCTGTTTGGACCATAAAAGACAAGTAGGGCTGAGATATAACAAGAACAGTTGAGGAGCTCGAAAGGGGTTAATAAGAACTTAACCCTTTCCAGGCTGAGCCCAAAACTGTGGGGATCCAAAATTCTTACTAAATATTCCTACCAAATGATATATAATACATGACCATAGCAGAAGGAACATCACTATTAGAACATATTGAATAAGACAGGTACAATTTTCCTGAAATAAGCACGAATTAACCCAGCTGCAGGATGTGGATTAAAAATTGAAAGTAAGCCTTCAAAGGGTTAAAGGATACTAAAACATTCCTTTCTACGGGCTTTGTGAAAGACACACCCCTTCTCTCTCTGCTTGCTAGAGACTCACACTGTGCTGGAAAAAAACTGAAATCAGTGAGACAGCTGTCTTTGTACTTAGAAGTGACTCCTGAGTTGGTCTTTCCCCTTCTTTCTTCTTTTCTCAGTACTATTCCTTAATCAGTAAACTGTTTCACAAATTACCCAACAAAATAATCTTACATTATACCAGAAGGGAAACCCGCGGTTTCAACACATAACAAAAATCAGATACAAACAACAGACAGTAAGGACAGGGTAGGATGGCTGCAGGTGAGGGGTCCGTACAGCCCACAGAACAATGGGGGAGACAAACACCAAACGCTTCCTCCTTTTCGTGACCTGGGCGCGGTCACCTGGCCAGGAACTGCGCTACTCAGGAGTCCGCTCTCACTTGGTCTATATTTCAAGACCTCTCAGTCACACAGACAGTCATGCCAGCAACAAGAAATTATTTTTCAAATGCCCAAGGTTTTACTGACTAACCCAACCAAAGGGTCGGTGGCCTCTGCTCCGCTAACCCTTATGCGAAGCATACTAGGACCGCCCTTATGAGAGGTGATCAAGCTCTCTCGTCTTGCGCACTTATGCAAGACTTTCTCAGTTAGTCTAAACCAAATTAGTCTCGCATACTCATGCATGGCTTTTCCCCAGGCTTCACTGACTCTCGAATAAGAAAATGTCTACTCACCGGATCCGGTTTCCGATACAAAACCAGTTCATGGGTTGGATCCTGGACTCCCCTCGGGTTCAGAGGTGTTGGCCAGCCAGAACCAGCAACCTGCGGAGGCAAGGAGGAGCCCTCTCCGATACAAGAGGACCGGTGGCGCCAGAGGTTCTCCTGCGATCAGTCTGGTGCGGCTCCAGCCGGACCAAATCTGGAGGCGAAAGTACATGGTATATTCACTTGAATACCATCCACTACTTGCACATTCCCGGCCAACGCTCCAAGAATATGTAGCAGCTGATAAGCATGCAATAAATAATACCAGGAGTCGGTTCAAAGATCCAAGCCAATTTATTGTGCACAGGCTCAAACTGACACCTTTTGTGTCTGAAAAGAATGAGCAACCAAATACAGCAGCAGTTTCATTAGATTCAATTTCCCTGTTTGATGCAGGCAACCTTTCTATTGGTCCCAACGCCCCCTGCACCTGTCCAATAGGGGACCCTCTCTGGGCCTAGCACCCTGTTCCCCCTTCCCAGGCTATTCTAACAATGGTACAGTTTCTAGACATGGATACATCTCTACTGCAAGGTCATTTCTAAGCTCAGAGAATGTGAGAATGCAGAACACTGGAACATATCTATCATCAGCAGTTTAATAAAGGATTCATACAAACTTATCAAAAGCAGTTTAAAGCGGATTCTCAAACTTCTACTGACTTTGGTCTTTCTCAGCACTATTAATCTCTGGTGGGGGTGGGGACTCAGGCCTAGCTTACAGGCCTCTCATACGTTTTCAGGTTATTATAGGCCATAGCCTACCACAATCCCTTTACATGTTCAGGAAGCCCACCCCATGTCTGCTTCTCCTACATCCTACTCTGATCCCCACACACATTCACAAGTCTGGCTCCACTCCAGACCAACCCCCAGCAAACCTTTACAATTTCTGGGAGCATGGTCCCTTTAAATTTCAAACTAAGACCTGACCACAAGTGTACTCAAACCCCTTCCCTGTCCATAATTAGCAGCTTGCTGCTCTTTTTTTAATTTCAAAAAAATGGTTTAGGGTCCTTTTAAATTTTAAAGCTTGTTTTCTTCTCTTGCAGCACTTCTCTTTACAGAATGGTGCATCTGGGAATGGCTACCTTCCTGCCATCGCTGCTCCGTTCCCCAGCCTCATTCAAGCTCCCTGCACACACTGACAGCCGTGGATTTGGTTGACAGCTCCCCACGGTCTTTCCAATTCTTTTTAAAACATTTTTAAAGCTGCTGTTGCCCCAAGCACCATGAATTTCCCGTCTATCACAGCAGTGTTATTTCATGGGTCCCTTTTTGCTGCAGCTTACCACAGCCTCTGTTTTCCTGACTTCCAATGCCTCCCACATACCCAGAACCAGGAAAATATTATTTTTTTCTTTCACTAGCTTACATTGGGATGAGAGTAACGAATACTGCAACTGAAAATATAACTGGATGTTGCAAATGTGATAGGCAACAGATGTACATCCTGAACAGAAAGTTCAAGCAAGTCACCAATGATATTTTTCTATTCCTACCCTTGTCCATGCAGGTGAGCATATACCCCTTGAGAGACACTGGCTACTGACCCCCATTGTGATGCCCAGCTCATGTCCTGAGAAGCAGTACAACAGAGCACATAGGATCACTAGGGCACATCATAGAATGGACATTCAGGCAGCTGATGAGCCAGTTCATGTGTCTGGACAGGTCAGGATGGGAACTTTCGTACAGCTCTGACAGGGTCTGTGAGGTCTTCATGCTCTGCTTCATGCTACACAAGCTTACTGTGAAGGCAACCCTTGCCAGAAGCCTTGGAAACAATAACTGAGGAGGCATATGCAGAGGTTACGGAGCAGGCTGAGCGTGTACAGTTCTATCAAAGGGAACTGGCAGCAAGAAACAATCTCATAGACAGGCACGTCACATGAAGGTGCATGTTTAATGACCAACAAAGTGCAGGTGAAATACAATGCAACAATTTCCCCCAACTCACCAGTGCAAGATCCACCTATTAGAGGCACCCCCCCCCCCTGCACACACACAGTCCAACATACTCCTACATACCTTTCACTCCCCTTTACCTCACACCCTTCCCCTGCATCAAACCCCTTTCCCCCCAAAAAAATCCCATTTACACCAACAGCAGCCAACAATCTCTTATGCCTGAAAGGTACCCCCTTCCCCATTCACTTTTACATGCCTTCAAATACCCCTCCCTAATACCCATCATAAAACTCCCTTCCCCCCAACTGAACAAATTATCCATCACTCCCTATGCAGGACACATAAGCTTGCCCCTGTAAACAAAGTCCTAATTCTTGCTCCATTCATGCACCATCCCACAGCCCTTGCCTCTCTTCAATGGCAAGCACATGTACCTGGGCCAGTATCAGAATGGTGGATGGGGTGCTGGGTAGTATTTATTTATTATTTATTTAACAGTTGCTTATATACCGCTACCTTCCACAGATCAGGTGCGGTTTACAATGAACAAAGAATGAACAGAATAACAGGTCTGTTTTACATGGAACATTAATTAACTAGGTACAATGTTGCTAAGTACATTAAACTTGATTGGATTAAATATGGTAAATAATTTGTTAGGTAACAGTCAAACTATTTACATAATTCAAACTATTTACATATATCTATTTACAGGATTTACCAATAGTTATTTAATCGGCTTTAATTGTAGTTAGATAGAGAAAATTTAAATTGGTATACTTTGCGTTCACTATTAACCATTTCCTGTTAGTGGTGGGGTATTTTCTAGTGTGCCGAAGTGGGAGGTGAATAGATATGTTTTTAATTTCTTGCGGAGTTCCTTTGCATCTTTTAATGCTCTTATTTCTTCGGGGAGGGAGTTCCATAGGGTGGGAGCCGCATGTGAAAACGCTTTTTTATTAGTTGTTTTTTTGGTAGTTGTGAAATCCTTTGGGATCCTAATTTTATTCGCGTGGCCTCTCCGTAGCGCAGTTTGGGATGTGTCTTTAGTGATAATTTTTGTTAAAGAGACTGGGGCCATTGTATTTAGTGTCTTAAATGTAGTGATAATCAATTTGTAATTTATTCTGGATTGAATTGGGAGCCAGTGAAGGTTTGCTAATATAGGTGTAATGTGCTCAAATGGTGGAACCTTCATTACGATTCTTGCTGCTGCATTTTGGGCAAGTTGGAGTCTCTTTATGTTCTGTTTTGTTGTTCCTAGTAGGGTGAGATTTGCGAAATCAAAGTGTGGAGTGATGATAGCCTGAATAATGCTCAGAAAATCGTGTAGAAGTACAAGGGGACGTAATTGTTTTAAAATTTTGAGTTTAAAGTAGATTTTCTTAGTGATGTTTCTAATATGTGTGTCCATACTAAGGTGTGAGTCAATGGTGACACCTAGGTATTTTACTTCGTTTTTGATTGTAATGTTGTGATTTTGGAGAGTGATGTGTTGGAGGTATGTATGATTGATTTTTAGTTACTATTAATATATCAGTTTTAGCATGATTGATGTGGAGATTGTGGTCTTTTAGCCAGATTGTTAATTCAGAGAAGCATTCTGATAACAGTTGTAGTGGGAGTGTTGGGATTGTGAATGGTATGTACATCATCATATCATCTGCGTATATGTGATAGTGTACCTCGACAAAGTACTACCCAAACTAGACACAACCACACCAGACATCAACTCAACCATATCAAATTGGAACCTAACTATTGAAAAAGCAGCTGTCCACACACAAGTCTTACACAAACAAACAAAAAAGACAGAAAAATGGTTCACGAAAGAGCTGACAAAACTAAAAAAACAACTGAGGAGACAAGAAAAGAGATGGAGAAAACTAAAATCTGATGAAAGCAAATCCCAATACATGCTCCTACTCATAGAATACAAAAACGCAATTAACAAATCAAAAAGAGACTACCACTCTAAAGTAATAAACTCATCCATCAACCGCCCAAGGGAGTTATTCGCGATAGTAAAAACATTAACCAAAACTAATAACAGCGAACCTAAACAACAAGCAATTAACATACAAACACTAGCAAAACATTTTGCAGAAAAACTAAAAAACAAGACCACTACCCAACTCCTTTACTACCAAACACAAAAACCACGTATGAATGGACAAGTTTCCAGTTGGTAGAACAAAAACAACTTCTCAAAATCATAACAATGATAAACACCACCACCTCCCCACTTGACCCATGCCCCGTTTCATGGATTAAGTGTGCGAAAGAGGAACTGGCGATAAATCTACAACACATAGTCAACCAATCCCTTTCACAGGGCATCATGCCTGATGCCCTAAAACTCACTACACTCCGACCAATAATAAAGAATAATAAGCTCGATTCAAAAGATCCGAACTCCTACAGACCCATAGCCAGCATTCCGTTCATAGCCAAAATTATAGAGAAAACAATTCAAATTCAGTTACAGGAACACATTGATGAATACAAACCCCTTGACTCACACCAATTTGGTTTCCGCCCATTCCATGGAGTAGAAACCCTCCTAATCACTCTTATGGACTTCCTCATCAAGGGCACAGATAACAAACAACATGGCTACCTACTCCTATTTATAGATATCTCAGCCGCATTCGATAACATTAATCACCTGACACTGATCAACAGACTAGAAAACCTAGGAATAGGCGGGATTGTCCTTAACTGGTTCAAATCCTACATTTCACACCGATTAATACGCGTCCAAATTGACCAACAAGCATCAGAAACATTCCCCCAAGGACAGGGAATACCCCAAGGATCAGCCCTATCAGCCCTCCTATTTAACTTGTACCTGCAACCAATAACTAACATATTTAAAAAACACAAGATTAATCACTTTATATACGCCGATGACATCATGCTAGCTATCCCCATAACCACAAAACACCCTACATATGACCCGCTATCCAAATGCATGGCTGAGACCTCCTCCTGGATGGAAAACTAACCACCTCAGCATAAACTTCAAAAAAACCGAGGCAATGTTTGTGACAAGATCATCTATGACTGAGAACACCTACCCGGAAACAATCACTATCAACAAAACCTCCATACCTGTCAGAAAACAGGTAAAATACTTAGGAGTAATAATAGACCACACTCTCACCATGCTACCACACATAAAACAAACAGTAAAAACCATTTTCTATAAACTCAAAACAATTCAACACCTAAGGCCACTCCTAGAAACACCAGACTTTAGATCCGTAGTAGGTACACTGATCACCCCTCACTTCGACTATTGCAATAGTCTCCTAATAGGCCTCCCGCAAAAAAGCACATACCTTCTTCAAGAGCACAAAACATCTGTGCTAAAGTGATTGCTAAAGCTCGCCTAACAGACCACGTAACCCCTATACTGCTAGACCTCCACTGGCTCCCTATTAACAGCCGAATTAAATATAAAATTATCCTAACAACCTATAAACTTATAAACGACATAACCCCCTCACACCTATCTACATTACTGCAATCTCCAACCTCGACAAGGACCCTCAGACAAAACGCAGCCCACTCTCTCATCATACCAAAAACCATCCGCAAAACTAAGAACACCACCAGCTCCAGAGCATTCTCATTCGCTGCTCCTACACTCTGGAACGACCTCCCCATTGAACTTCGTACCATAAGAGACCTCTTCCAATTCAGAAAAGAATTAAAGACCTACCTGTTCACTGAACACTTCGAAGTCCCCTACTACCCCAAAGCTAGCTCCACAACAAACGTGGTCACACATGCACAAACTCCCTTAATCCAAACAATGTAAACACAAGCCTGCCCCCCTCCACACACACGCCCCAAGACGACATAAAAAGGAACTAAATTCCAACACCTACACCAATTTCTGACCAACACAACACACACACACCACACACTGTAAATATATATTTGTAAAAAGTTAGATGTGTTTGTTTTAATACCTACAAAGTTTATATTACTGTTCAATGTAAATAGTTGAATTCTATTGTTCTATGTAAAATGTATACAAACTGTGTACAAGACTGTTAACCTGTTATATGTAAACCGCCCTTGATCTCTGGAAGGGGCGGTATAAAAGAAATAGTTAAATAAATAAATAAATAAATACTTTGAATTTCTTGAAAATGTCACAGACTGGTTGAATATATATATTAAATAAGAGGGCGGAGAGGGCGGAGCCTTGGGGGAGACCAATTTCCTGTTTGTATGTTTTAGAAGTTTCTGTGTTAGTTCGGACGGTTTGGGTTCGATCAGTTAGGTATGAGGTGAACCAATTATGTACAGTTGAGTGGATTCCTATTTGTTTTAATCTATTAAGCATTACAGCATGGTGTACACTGTCAAACGCTGCAGAGATGTCTAGAAAGAGGAGGATGAAGGCTTGTTTAGGGTTATCAATACCTCGTATTAAGGTATCAAGGAGTACTGTTAATAGAGTGTCTACGCCATGATAGGGACGAAAGCCATATTGTTGGTCATCAAGGGGGGCTGAGGTTTCTATGTGATCCTGTGTTTGAGTTTGAACGACCTTTTCAATTAGTTTTGCCATGAATGGAATGCTAGAGATAGGTCTGTAGGAATTAGGTGATGTTTTGTCGAGGGTGTTATTTTTTATTATCGGTCGGATTTGTGCATGTTTGAGGGGAGGTGGTAAGTATCCTTGGCGCAGCGACAGATTGACTATAGGAAGGATAAAGGGGGATAGTGTAGGGAGGGTATGCTTGATCCAGTTTACCGGACATGGATCAAGTTGAGAAGTCGTAGTGTTCAAGTTTGAAATAGTAATCTTGAGAGTGTCTTTGGTTATAGGGTGGAAGTCGGACCATTTTTTTATTTGATGATGGTGGGAAAGGGATAGAGGATTTGGTGTGAATGCAAATGTTTTTGATTTATTTATGTAGTGGTTTGCTAGAGTCTGGGCAGAGATATCAATAGTATCATTGCTGGTGTCGTATGAGTTATTAGTTAGGTTTTGGACGATGCTGAAAAGTTCTCTTGGTCTATTAATGGATTTGGTTAGTATAGATGTGTGGTAGTTTTTCTTTGCACCGTCTGAAGCTTCTTTGTACTTTTTAAGGTAGCTGTGATAAGCGTCATAAGAAGGGATAGATTTGGTTTTGCGCCATTTGGATTCAATATTTCTCAATTCTCTCTTCATTCGTCTTAAGGTGCTGTTGAACCAGGGGGCATCTCCTATTCTAGAGTTGCTTTTCTTCTTGGTGGGTTGCTTACATGTAGCTGCATTGTTAATTGTATTGTGCCATGTTGCGACGGCTTCATCTAGGTCAGTTGGTACAAGGGGGAGATAGGGAATAGTTAGATCAATGAATTCTTCAGCGTTAAATTTTGTGAATCTAGGTGGGGGGGGGGGTTATCTGTAAGTTATTTTTGTTGTTTCTTCCAGTGTAGGCTAAGGTGAATTTGATCAGGTGATGGTCAGACCAAGGAATAGGTGTACACACGAGCGATGACCGGTTAAAATATTTTTGGAATGCTTCTGGTAGAAAGACTAGGTCAAGGGTTCCTCCTTTATTATGGGTCTTTGAGTTAATTATTTGGAGGAAGCCCATATCAGCTAATGATTCCAGGAAAAGAGCTGAGTGTGAGGGGGGTAGGGATGGGAGGTTAAAATCTCCTAGTAATATTATAGGGTTAGTGACTGTGGATGAGCTGAGGAGTTCTATTAGGGCATCTAAGTTTTCAGATTTTTGATCCGGTGGTCTGTATAATAAACAAATTTTGAAATGGGCAATTTTTAAGATGAGGGTGTCAATATTATTTGGGAGGACAGATCGATGTGGTTTAGCCTTTAGTTCTTTTTTGACATTATAAGGACTCCACCTCCTTTTTTAGAGTTTCTGTGTGTATGAGTTATGTCATAGTTGTTCGTGTTGAGTTGGTTTAGGTAAACAACATCAGAGTCAGTTAGCCAGGTTTCAGTAACACGTAGTATATCTGGCTTTTGGTCATTTAGTAAATCTATGAAAATAGGTAATTTATTTTTCATAGATCTTGCATTTATTAATATACAGGACAAGGTGTGTATGGTTGTCGGTTGCGTATGTGGATGGGTGAGAGTAGTAGGTTTTATATGTATTAGTCTGTGATGATTTATTTTTGTGTTGATGCCAGTGGGCATATGAGATGATGGGGGATCTGGACGGGAGATTCTTTGTATTATTGGGATTGGTTTGTAGTTTTTGTTGTTTAGACTGTTGGTCAGTGTGATTAGTGTAATAATTGTTAAACAGCTGCATAATAGTTTTAGCCAGAAGGTATTTGAGGAAGACATTTTAGATGTAACTGTCCTGTGTATAGTAGTAAGAGTGGCAGTGGAAGGGTATGCACAGTGTGTTGGGTTTGTTAACTGAGTATCAGAATGTATGCACAGTGTGTTGGGTTTGTTAACTGAGTATCAGAATGTAAGCAAATGACTATAGATACTGTGCGAGTAATTTGCTGTCAAGGCAGTAAAATACAGATTGGTTATTATCAGACAGTCCTGTGTAAGGCAGTTGGTTATCCAGACAGAAATAAGCAATTAATTGGATAGGTAGACAAACTATCTTAAGGTGACAGATTCAGCTAGAATACAATTAGCAGAGCAGATATCAGACATCATCTCCACAATCAACACAAGCACTGCTCCTACAGACCCTTGCCCAGTGTCATGGGTCAAAGCCACCAAAGCAAGCCTCATACCAAACATTCATAAAATGGTACACAACTCACTCACTCAAGGACTCATGCCACAGCAATTAAAGCTTGCCTCAGTAAGACCAATCACAAAGAAAACTTCTCTCGACAAAAAGGACCCAGCAGCATACCGACCAATCTCCAGCATACCCTTCCTCGCAAAAATAATCGAAAAGACGGTTCAACTACAACTTCAGGAACACATTGACGAACACGGAACTCTCGACGACAACCAACACGGATTTCGTCCCAACCATGGAGTCGAAACTCTCCTGATCTACCTCTTCGACAGCATCATAAGAATAATTGACGACATCAGGAATGGAATTATAATGATCTTCATCGACATCTCCTCAGCGTTCGACACAGTTGATCACAATATACTCCTGGAGAGACTGAAGAACACTGGTATACACGGTACCACTCTAAAATGGTTCCACTCGTACCTAACAGAAAGACAGCTACAGGTCAAGGTGGGACAGGACACCTCCCGGCCCATAAACGTCCAACAAGGAGTACCACAAGGATCCGCACTCTCAGCACTCCTTTTTAACATCTACATCCAACCAATATGCAACATTATGAAAGAGAACAACATCCAATACACAATATACGCAGACGATATAATGGTATACTCCCCGATATCAATCGAAAACCCGGACTTCTCTAAGATAGCAGACTGCCTTACCCAAATGGCGAAGTGGTGCCAAAACAACAATCTAGCTATAAACTACAACAAGACTGAAGCTTTAATCATCACTCGAAACCAAAGCTTCACACACCCACCATACAATAAGATACAAAGCACCACGATACCGATAAGATCGGAGGTGAGATACCTTGGGGTTACTCTGGACAGTAAACTCAACCTCAAACCACACATAGACAAAACAATCCAAAAAGCATATTACAGGATGCGAATCATCAGGAGACTGAAACCACTCCTCGCTCCAGAACACTTCCGTACAGTCTGTCAAGCACTGATAACCCCAATACTGGACTTCTGCAATCCGATATACCTCGGACTACCAAAACAAGCTCTCAAACCACTACAGCTGGCACAAAACACTGCAGCTCGAATCATATCCGGAGCCGCAAGGCAGGAGCACATCACACCTACACTAAAGGACTTACACTGGCTCCCAATCATTGCTCGCATCAGATACAAGACTATCATAAACCTATTTAAGATAAAAGAACACACATCAGCCAACAGCCTCCACCTGCTCATACAACCGGAATCCAGCGCACGTCCCAGAAGAAGTCAAACACGCAACCGAGTCAGCACCCCAAATGAGTACAAGCACACACGCAAGGACACAACAGACAGAGCTCTCTCCATGGCTGCTCCAACAATATGGAACAATCTACCGGACGATCTAAGGGCAACTCCAGACCTCAAAGACTTCAGAAAACAACTGAAAACCATGCTGTTCATAGAGCACTATGGTCACATCACATAACCTAAGAGAATGGATAACAGCACTCCAATCCTCCCAAACAACTGAATATATAAAAATATGATTCTAGCACCACTGTAAATAGCCCACCCTGTATATAGCTCAAACAAATCAAGCACCCAACACATCCCTCACACAACTAAGTTTTATCCTCACTGCATGTACAACACACACACTTTACCTGATTGCTTGCTGTGATACCACCTTGATTATTAAGATAAGGCGGTTTAGAAATACTGTTAAATAAATAAATAAATAAATAAATAAATTAGCTGGGCTATCTATCTAGTAGAATACAATGGTACAGCAATTGGTTATCTAGACAGTAATATGCAAATTTGTTGGTTATGTGAACAGAGGATTTAGAGGTAACAGACTCCGTTCCAATGTATTTAGCTGGGCTGTCTAGCTGGTAACATGCAATGAATCAGCAATTCAAATACATTGTAGATAATGGTGGGAGGATAGAAAAGTGGATACAAAGATGCTGGGTAAGCACCTAGAAAAGGAGTAATTCTAAGATGTGCTATGTTTTTGCTAACAAGAAATAAGAGTTAAAGTATTTGGTGCTAATATCAGGGAGTAGGCTGTAGTAACCTCACCATAGGCGTTGCGTATGCTTCGGTAAAGACACTCGAAAGATTCAGCTTGATGATTCAACTTGATGTCTTCAAGTGTGTGGGTAAAGCCATAGGGATCCTTAGCTTACGTTGCGAGTGTCTTTCGTTTGTGTTGCAACTCCTTTATACGGGCCTCCTCCTAAGGGCCATGCCAAAGGGCCCTCTGGCGAGGCCCTCAGGCGCGGGCCCGATGGTGCGGGTGCGCGGGATGGTGCTCTGTTTGTAGGGGAGCCGATCTGCCCCGATTGGTTAATGGATGCTGCTGGGATGTCCCGCTGCTATAGAGAGCTCGATCCCTCCTGGGAGAGCACGCGGTGGATGAAAGGGCTGCTTCCTGGAACGGCGCCCTGTTTGTAGGGGAGCCGATCTGCTCCGATTGGTTAGTGGATGCTGCTGGGATGTCCCGCTGCTATAGAGAGCTCGATCCCTCCTGGGAGAGCACGCGGTGGATGAAAGGGCTGCTTCCTGGAATGGCGCCCTGTTTGTAGGGGAGCCGATCTGCCCCGATTGGTTAGTGGATGCTGCTGGGATGTCCGCTGCTATAGAGAGCTCGATCCCTCCTGGGAGAGCACGCGGTGGATGAAAGGGCTGCTTCCTGGAACGGCGCCCTGTTTGTAGGGGAGCCGATCTGCCCCGATTGGTTAGTGGATGCTGCTGGGATGTCCCGCTGCTATAGAGAGCTCGATCCCTCCTGGGAGAGCACGCGGTGGATGAAAGGGCTGCTTCCTGGAACGGCGCCCTGTTTGTAGGGGAGCCGATCTGCCCCGATTGGTTAGTGGATGCTGCTGGGATGTCCCGCTGCTATAGAGAGCTCGATCCCTCCTGGGAGAGCACGCGGTGGATGAAAGGGCTGCTTCCTGGAACGGCGCCCTGTTTGTAGGGGAGCCGATCTGCCCCGATTGGTTAGTGGATGCTGCTGGGATGTCCCGCTGCTATAGAGAGCTCGATCCCTCCTGGGAGAGCACGCGGTGGATGAAAGTCTAGTATGTCACTAGACTCTGATCACCTATTTCTGTCACTGTAAACTCCACCCTTCAATGGCATCATAGAAGGAAGGGAAGCAAAGGAGGGCCTTCCCATGAGCAGCAGGCCCAAGAATAGAAGTAGCTGATAGCTTGGGATTCCCAGAGGTCAAGGCACATGGAGTGGCGGTGGTAGTGTTGGTGGTAGAGGAGCTGGTAGTGGAGCCTCATGCATTCAAGGTGGTGCAAGGTAGAGGCAGCAGCAGGAGCATAGCAACCTGTTGATTGGTACTGCTAGCAGGCACTGAATGGGATGTGAAGAATTGGATGTGAAGAATGGAGTCCCTGCATGGGAGTGCACAGCACAAGGGTAGGACTGCCTCATTTCCACCAGGAATTCCACAGTGGCTGCATTTGTCTGCATTCTAGAAGTCTAAAAAATAAGATGGGAGAGTTAGAATATATAACACTGAATAAAAGGCTAGATATAATTGGCATCTCAGAAACCTGATGCAAAGAGGTTAACCAATGGGACAATGTGATATCAGGCTACAAATTATATTGCAATGATAGAGTGGAACACATAAGTGAAGAGGTGGTGCTTATAGTAAAGAGGGCATTGAGTCCAACAAGATAAAGGATTTGCAGGAAACAAAATACACTGTGGATAGAAATTCCATGTAAAAAGGGGAAGGGAACTGCAGTGGGGGTGTACTACTGACTGCCTGGCCAGATGATCAGACAGATGATGAAATCCTAATGGAAATTAGGGAAGCTAGCAAGGTTTACAACACGGTAACAATAGGAGATTTCAATTACCCTCATATTAAGAACATAAGAATTGCCATACTGGGTCAGACCAAGGTCCATCAAGCCCAGTATCCTATTTCCAACAGTGGCCAGTCCAGGTCACAAGTACCTACCAGTTTCCCAAAAAGACACACAGGTTCCATAATGCTTGTATTGGGGCAAACTGTGGATTACCTGGGTCCTCTTTAATAAAGGTTTATGGCCAGACTAGATGGACCATACTGGTATTTATCTGCCATCATTTACTATGTTACTATGTTACCTTTCTTCCAGGAACTTGTCCAAACCGATTTTAAACCCAGCTACACACACAGCTTTTACTAAATCCTCTAGTAACGAATTCCAGAGTTTGATTATGCATTAAGTGAAAAAATATTTTCTTTTATTAGTCTTAAATGGGTTATACTGTAGCTTCATTGCATGTCCCTTAGTCTTTCTACTTTTTGATGGCATAAAGAATCGATCTACGTTTACCCGTTCTCCATTCATTAATTTATAGACGTCTATCATATCTTCACTCAGTCGTCTCTTTTCCAGGTTGAAAAGTCCTAACCTTTTTAGCCTCTCCTCATAAGGGTATCCTTCCAATATCCTTTACCATTTTGGTGGCTTTTCTCTGTACATTTTCTAATTCCGCTATATTCATTTTAAGATAGGCTGATCAGAATTGCACACAATATTTATGGTGCGGTCGCATCATGGAACACTACAGAGGCATTATAATATCCTTTGTTTTATTCTCCATTCCTTTCCTTATGATTCCTAGCATTTTATTTGTCTTCTTGGCTGCTGCTGCATACTGGGCAGAGGGTTTCAATGTGTTATCCACGATGACGCCTAAATCCTTTTCTTGGGTGGAAGTTCCTAATGCATAGTGTAACCATAGTTTGGGTTGTTCTTTCCTAGGTGCATAACTTTGCACTTGTCCACATTAAACTTCATCTGCCATTTAAATGTCCAGTCTACTAATTTATCAAGGTCCTCTTGCAATTTTTCACAATCCTCTTGGGTTTTAACAACTTTGAATAATTTTGTATCCTCTGTAAATTTGACTACATCACTTGTTATTCCCATTTCTAGGTCCTTTACAAGTATGTTAAAAAGCAGCAGACCCAGCACAGATCTCTGGGGTACTCCACTATTCACCTTTCTCCATTGGAAAAATGGACCATTCAGCCCTACCCTCTGCTTTCTATCTTTTAACCATTTCCTGATCCACAGTAGTACACTACCGCCTATCCCATTACTTTTTAATTTTGCCAAGAGTCTTTCATGAGGGATTTCTGAAAATCCAGATACGCTATATCGATCGGCTCACCTTTGTCTACCTATTTATTTACACCTTCAAAAAATATAACAGATTAGTAAGACAAGACCTTCCTTGGCTAAAGCCATGTTGGCTTTCTCCCATTAAATAAATATTGATTGGGTCAATGTTACATTAGGGAGATAAAGTTTCTAAATGAAATAAATGGCTGCTTCATGGAGCATCTGGTTCAGGAACTGACAAGAGGGGAAGCTATTTTAGACCGAGTCGTCAGTGGAACACAGGATCTAGTGCAAGAGATAATGGTGTTCGAGCCACTTGTCAATAGTGATCATAACATGATCACATTTGATTTAATAAATGGAGGGAGGATAACAAGGAAGTTCACTGCACTAGCTTTTTTAACTTTCAAAAAGAAGACTATGATTGAATGAGGAAAATGTTTAAGAAAAAACTAAAAGGAACAACTGTGAAGGTTAAGCTAAACATCAGGCTGTGGTATTATTTAAAAATACTATATTGGAAGCCCAGACCAGATGTATTCCATGCTTTAAGAAAGGCGGAAGGAAGGCCAACTGACATCCAGCATGGCTTAAAAGTGAGGTCAGAGAGGCTGTTATAGCTAAGAGAGAAACCTTCAAAAATGAAAAAAGAGCCAAATGACGAAAACAGGAAAGAACATAAATACTGGCAAGTTAAATACAAGGCATTGAAAAGAAGCTTGCCATGGAAGCAAAAGCACATAATAAAAATGTTTTCATGTACATTTGTAGCAAAACACCTGTTAGAGAGTCAGTTGGATCATTAAATGATAGAGGAGTAAAAGGGGCACTAAGAGAGGACAAGGTCATAGCAGAGAGACTGGTAAATTCTTTGTTTCAGCCTTTACTAAAAAAGATGTAGAAAAATTACCCATGCCAGAAATGATATTTAAAGGTGATGTATCAGAGGAATTGAAACAAATCTCAGTAAATTGGGAGGATGTAATACAGTTGTTTGATAAAATAAAGAGCAGCAAATCACCTGGACCGAATGACATAAATCCCAGGGTGCTGAAAGAACTGAAGTATGTGATTGCAGACCTACTTTTAGCAATCTGTAAACCATCATTAAAATCATCTGTAGTAACTGAGGATTGGCCAATATAACACCAGTTTTTAATAAAGGCTCCAGAGGTGATCCGGAAAACTATAGACTGGTGAGCTTGATGTCTGTACTGGGCAAAATGGTAGAAACCATTCTAAAAAAAACAAATTACTGAACATGTAAATAGTCATGGCATACTGGAAAAAAGCCAACATGAATTTAGCAAAGGAAAGTCTCACTAAACTCTTACATTTTTTGAAGGTGTGAATAAACAAATAGATAAAGGTTGATATAGTGTATCTGGATTTTCAGAAAGCCTTTGACAATGTCTCTGATGAGAAACACTTAGGGCAATTAATAACTCACAGGATAGGATGCAGTGTACTATTATGGATTAGGAACTGGTTAAAAGGTAGAAAACAAAGTAGAGCTCAATGGACAATTTTTGCAGTGGAGAAAGATGAGTACCCCAGGGATCTGTGCTAGACCTGCTGCATTTTAGCATAGTTATAATTGACCAAGAAATGGGAATAATGAGCGAGGTGATCAATTTTTCAGATGACACAAAATTATTCAAAATTACTAAAACACAAGAGGATTGTGAAAAATTGCAAAAAGTCTTTGATAAATTGGAAGATTGGTCATCCAAATGGCAGATAAGATTTAATGTGAACAAGTGCAAAGTTATGCACTTAGAGAAGAGCAACCCAAGCTACAGTTATATGATGTAAGGTTCCAAATTAGGACTCACCACCTAGGAAAAGAATTTGGGAGTCACTGTGAAACCCTCTGCCCAGTGTGCAGCAGTAGCCAAGAAAGCAAATAGAATGCTAGGAATCATAGCGAAAGGAATGGAGAATAAAACAAAGGATATTATAATGCCTCTGTATCGTTCCATAGTGCAACCGCACCTTGAATACTGTGTGCAATTCAGGTCACAGTATCTTAAAAAGGATATAGCCGAATTAGAAAAGGTGCAGAGATAGGCTAGGCGATATGATAGAGATTTATAAAATAATGAATGGAGTAGAACGGGAAAATGTAAATAGGCTGTTTGCTGCTTCAAAAAGTAGAAAGACTTGGGAACATGCAAAAAAGCTACAATATAGCCCATTTAGGACTAATAGGAGAAAATATTTTTTCAGGCAGCGTGTAATGAAACTCTGGAATTTGTTACCAGAGGATGTAGAATAAGCTGTTTGTGTAGCTGGTTTAAAAATGGTTTGGACAGGTTCCTGGAGGAAAAGCCCATAAATCACTATTAAAGAGGACCAGGGAAATCCACTGCTTACCCCTGGGATAAGCAGCATGGAATATGTGTAACATTTTGGGAACCTGACAGGCACTTGTGACCTGAACTGGCCGCTGTTGGAAACAGAATACTGGGCTTGATGGACCCTTCGTCTGACCAGTATGGCATCTCTTATGTTCTTATTTTCTTCTCTAGCAGATCGATGCATTAAGGTGTTCTTTTGCTGCCATATGATGCCCTGCATTGTGACATACTGGCACAGGAGCACCAGCTTCTCTGCCTTCTGGTGCCTGGTGTGTCTGGTTCTGCTGCAGTAGCTTCTCTGCACATGTATCAGTTTTATGCTGGTATGGCATCCCCTCACTGGTGCTCCCCTCCTCCTCAGGACTGATTAGCTAGAATAGGGATGGTGGCAGTAGTTCAGTTTCCTCTCTTTCTTTATCCATAATGTCCTGCACCTACCCAACTTGGATTGTGCCATCCTAGTGTGTGACGTCTTGCACATTGGACTGGACAGCCACCACTACTGTAGAGAAGCCAGCACTAAGACCAGTATCCTCGTGATCACAGTTGGGATCAAATGGATCTCCAGGGGGTGTTCCAGAGCCAGGGATATGCCTCTGTGCTGAAGGATCAGCTGGACAATCTCCATCTGGATAAGGACAGTTCAATATCATCATCTACGATGTTAGTTAGGCATATCAACTGCAGTTATATGTCAGTGTTGCATACATTTAGCCGCCACATATGCCCCGCAGCTATAATGCTCCTGAATGTCAGAAAGTGGCTGATGTGCAGTAAGGATGTGCAAGCAGAATACAACCGATATGTATATCAATAAAAATAACTATTTTCTCATATCGTGTCATCTCCTACATGGTACTAAAACATCCTTCTGACATTTCCCCTGAACATTGATTAAACTGATTGGGCTAGACATGACCCTGTGACCTTGGTTGAGGAAGGCAGCCTTTGGCCTGCTGAGCCATGATAGCTAGACTGGTCTGAACTGTGCAGATAGGTTTCCTACCTGCGACCTGATAGGTATAATGTCTAGCTGGCCTGTGCAGCTTCTTTATGGAAACTGCTAAATGGAATGTACTGTATCCCTCCTCAGGCCAATTATGTCTGCTGTTGAGGCATACTCCCCAGATAACTCTGTTGCCATTGTTGCGTGGCAGATGTACCGTGAAACCATGCCAATATATACACTTGTGCACAATCACTTTGCTAACTTCAGATCCTGTTTGGCCCATCAGTGATGATCCACAACGATGTATAGTAGGCCTGACATACATTGCTGGCAGTTTACCTAGGCATTGTGTCACAGCATATTGGGCATATATAAATGGGTAAAAAAGGAGTTAGACCTTAATGTCCATAGCATGAATCTGTAGCCACATAAGGCACACTGTCCAGATGGCCACTTCCAAACTGCTGTAGGTCAGACCAAACATACTTTGGGTCCCTGAGGAAACAGGATAGAAGCACCTCATCTGTGTTGACTCTAGTATAGCTTGAGACAGGTCCCATGGCTCTTAAGCCAAGATAATTGTCTTCCAATCCCTTGGTCACTGGTTTAAGACTGACTTCTGAAAGGTAAACTGAAGGTGAACAGAATGAATTAGTTGTCTGACACATCTGGAAACCTTACAACTGTATTTAGTGTAGAGTACAGCCACATCTATCTCTTTAACTCAGACCATAGCTCATACATGGCATTCCCATCAATGACAAAGAGATGAATATTTTGCAATAAAGACCCTATCAAAGACAAACAAGTGCTGAACCATACAGGACTACAGTGGATACTACATAGGCTTTGCCTTCTACTGCATACCCCACCTGTAATGCACAGATGTGGACATGACAAGGGAAGAGGAAAGGTCCTAGAGTGGCACTTCACAGCTTAGATGGCATGTTTGCATAGCAGGGTCACCAGATCAGAGCATGGACATTCCAGGTGGTATGGTGGTAGGAGGGTGCAGTGAGACTGGGACCATTTTGTGGGGACGTAGGGCACCAATACATTTGCCAACATGTACCAGGGTGTATCCATCACGACTCAGAGCCTCCATATACACACCCCCTCACAGTGTGCTTGTAACAGCACAGGACCCGGCCATGCTGCGGCACATTGTGTAATGCTAGGCATACAAGTATATGCTGTGGGTGGGTGCTAGGTGTCCGCACATGGCAGAGATGGTGAAACATGCAGGGTTCATCAAGAGCTTGAAAGTTGCCATGCACTCACCCAAATCTTTCAATGTCTGAGATATGTCTAAGCTTCCTATACCCTCCACAGTGGTGATGTCAATGGTGCAGAGGACTTGTTGCTCCATCTCTGACAGTTGAAGTGGCTGCCCATCTGTATCAATAGTCCTGGCCTTCTTTCAGGTCACCCTGCACACATGCCTCCACTTCCACTTCACATCCTCTATGCCCAGAGGTATTTGAATGTCTCAGTCATATCACCTCTATCCTGCCTTTCCTCTAAAGTATACTTTAAGATATTTAAGTCTGCCCTCATATGCTTTATAATGAAGACCACTATCAATTTTAGTAGCCACCCTCTATACTGACTCCAACCTGTTTATATCCTTTTGAAGATGCGGTCTCCAAAATTGCACACAATACTCCAAATGAGGTTGTACCAAAGACTTATACAGAGGCACTAACCCCTCCTTTCTTATGCTGGCCATTCCACTCCCTATGCATCCTAGAATTCTTCCAGCTTTTGCCATTGCCTTTTATACCTGTTTAGCTCCTTTAAGATCATCAGACACAATCACGCCTAGGTCCCGCTCTTCTTTTGTGGACAGAAGTACTTCACCCCCTATACCAGGCATGTCCAACAAATAGATCGCGATCTACCTGTAGATCGCGGAGGGGTAAGAGGTAGATCACCAGCCCCACTTGGCTCCATCTCTCCAGCCGCTTGCCCCATCGGTTAGAGAGAGCTCTTGCCAGCAGGTCGTCTGCCGAGGGCTTGCTGCCGCTGCTGATCCTTTGCTTGTCTTTTTTCCCCGCCTGCGGGAATCTTGCCTGTGGGTGTATTGGGGGCGCTTGTTGTTTTCATGCCAATAGTTTGTGGGTACCCCAGGGGGCTGCCCCCCATGACGAGATGCCACAGACTGGGCGTCATACCTGGTCTCCTGCCTCTCAGAATTACCCATTCCTGCCCCCGCCCCAACACCCCTTAGAAGTGTGTTATATACCGGGTGATATCCATTTGCACGGGCTTTACCTGAATACACTTACCGTATTAGTTGTGTCATGTGCTGGTCGTTGGTTGCTTTATAGTTCGCTTTCATTAAACGTTTTCAGGCAGACACAACAAAGTATCAAGAATTTGGTGATTTTGGCAGGCTTTTCCAATTTTGTTCTAACTTGCCTATGCCTTGCCTTCAAATTGGTTCAAACCACTGTGACTTTTGCTTGAATCTGCAATTTTATTTTGCCTAGCCTTTATGTTGATTCTACACTGCAATTTTATATTGCCTAGCCTTTGTGTTGATTCTACACTGCAATTTTATTTCACCTTGCCTTTGCATTGATTCTACACTGTGTGCAGAATTTATTAAATCGCGTGTGGTGGTATTTGAACTTGTTTGGCGGTATTTGATTATTGGTGCCAGTATGATGAATTCTTATTTTTACTTTTAGAACTGCATGTGTGGTTTTGGCATCTCCAGGCCTTGTATTGCACATCATCCAGAGGTCTTCAGTTCCTGTTGATCTTTAATACTTTGTGACAGTGACAGTTTTGGACCAGATTCAGCCAGTGTTTATACTAACTTAGCAGATGCGGCTTTCTTACATCCAGCCACCCCAGTATAACGAAGATGAATGTTCCAAAGAAGAGCAAAACCTACCACTTTCATGATGAATGGGAAATGGACTACTTCTTCATCATGGTGAAAGACAAGTGTTGTCTAATTTGTAACGCCCCAGTATCCTTGCCCAAAAAGGGTCATCTGGAACGTCATTATAAGGCTCTGCATAGCAATAAGTTTGATGCTGATTCTCCACCCAAAAGTGAAATTTGTAAACTGAAGCTCAAAGAACTTAAATCAAAATTGGCTACACAGCAACAGTTGATGGCGAAGCCAAGGTCACATTCAGTCAATGCAACCATAGCATCCTTCAAGGTCAGCAACCTGATCACAAAGAAATGCAAACCTTTCACTGAAGGAGAATTTGTAAAAGATTGTTTTCTTGAAGCAATTGACAATCTTTTTGAAGGATTTAAAAATAAGAAAGAGATCATAGCCACTATTCAAGATGTACAATTGTCAAGAAACACCGTCGTGCAGGGAATAGAAAAGATGTGTGGAGACTCAACTGAACAATTGTTGGAGGATGTTTCAAATTGTGTTGCTTTCTCACTCCATTTGGATGAATCTACAGACATAAGAGATATAGCCCAGTTACTAGTCTTTATCCGGATGGTTTTTGAAGACTTCAGTGTTAAAGAACTACTTGGAATGATTTCTTTAAAAGGGAGAACTATCAGTCAGGAAATATTCAGTTCTTTCCGTTCTTTTGTGACAAAGTGTAGTCTTCCATTGCTTAGACTTGTTTCCATCACTACTAATGGAGCAAGAGCAATGATAGGTGAGGTTAACAGTTTCATAGCCCTCTGCAGACAGCATGACGACTTCCCAGATTTCCTTTCTTACCACTGCATCATTCACCAGCAAGTTTTGGCAAGCAAGAGACTCAATACAAAGACTGTCATGGACATCACTTTCAAAATTGTAAATTCAGTTCATGGAAGATCACTTCAAAGACAGCTTTTCAATCTTACACTTGATGAAGGGACAATGGAAATCATTTTGCACACAGATGTAAGGTGGCTAAGTAGACACAAATTTCTGCAAAGATTTCGTGGTTTTCTGAATGAAATATGTTTTTTGAAGGAGAGGGGAGATGACCAAGCAGAGTTGGAAGATGAGGAGTGGTTATGTGATTTGGCATTTCTCGCTGACTTTACAGGCAAACTAAGGGGTATGTTTACTAAACTGTCTTAACGTCGCAGCGGTGGTATTATTGCATGATAAGTGATGTTACTGTGCGATATTATAACGCAATAATGTCACTTATCATGCGATAATGCAGCGGCGGCATTAAGGCACACTAACGCTGTGAAATCTGGGCCTGAAGAGTGGAGTAAGGCTTCCCAGAGGGCGGAAAAAAGGGGTCAGTGGGTTGAGAGTGGGAGGGGAGAGGCTCCAGGCATACTAACGCTGTGGAATCAGTGTCTGAACACTAACGCCAGTGAAACCCTCGCATTAAGGCACATTTGCAGGAAATAGAAACCATTTAAGTCAGCAATGTGCAGCAAAGGCAGGGAAATTCAGAAACGTGATAGTTGTGATACATGTGCAGGGAACAAAGAGGCAAATAAACATATAAAAGGACCAGAACCACATCTAAAAGCCCAATAACCAAGCTGGCCAAAAGTGATAGTAATGATAAACATAAAGCAACACCACTGACAAAGCTCAAAAAATAAGATATCATGTTTGGAAGGGTCTATTCTCTGTCCCCCTACAAAGTGAATGATCCCACATTGAAATAGTGCTGATCAGGGTTTTTTCACGTCTATATTGGGCAGGCTTGTTATGGCGTGCACATGTGCAGTAACAGCAGAGTGGGCACGTAGGAAATGACAACTGTACTGATGCTGTAAATGGGATATAGAGGGCTGCAGGCGGCCCATGCTGTGGTCCAGCTGGGGCACAGTGTGTGTTCGGCAGATGCCTATGTGGCACATAGGAATGCCAAAACTGTAAAGCAGCAAGACATCAACTGACGAGGGTCCAACATGGGCATGAGTGTGTGTCCCACAGTGTCACAGGGGAGATTACCCAGCAGGTACCCCCAAGGGCACATAACATTGGCAGGTGATGTGTGTGGGGGGGGGGGGGGAAGCGCGCATGTCCATGTAGGCACCCCTACCTGAGAACCCACATCATAGGCAGCTGCCTACCGACATACTGGATGGCCTGGGACTGCGCACCACCAGCACCACCGGCATAATGGCATGGTGGCATGGTGGCGGAGGGGTGCTGGTTGCGGAGGGGGCAGTGGCATCTGCCCACAGCAGACCATGGTCCAGCCCCGTTTAGGTGGGTGCAGTGCATTGCAACAGACAGGGTCTGTCTGATGAACAGTCATGGTAGCCCCAGGGAACAAACTGTCCCTGTGGCAACAGTGTAGTGCAGTACACACAGCCAATGTGTTCATGAGCATAAGGTCACAGATTCAAATCCCAGCTATGGCTCCTGCCAACCCAGTCACCATATTTTACCCAGTACTAAACCATGGTAATAAAGATGGAACCTTTATTGCAGATAACATAAACATGCCTGAAACACCTATATTTTACCCTACAGAGCACAGATACCATAAACATGTGCAATACATAGAGCAGAGTTTCCCAACTGCAGTCCTGGAGAGCCAAACACTATTCAGGTTTCATGCTGTCTCTACTAAATATGCCTGTGCTGTATTTGTATGAACCGCCCCCATGGTATGCAAATGTATCTCATGCATATTTATTAGGGACAGCATGAAAACCCGAACAGTGTTTGGCACACCAGGACCGCAGTTGGGAACCTCTGCCCTAGAGCAGCAGCCAACAGGGGCATAAACACCCACACCCACAGGCTCCACTATCCAAAGTCTCATGGAGAGTCAGGCTGTTGGGCCCTGCGTGCAGCAGCATCTCCCAATACTAGCACTTGCATACCTTAGCAATGCCGCCCTAAATCTGGGAATACGTTACATATATATCAAAAGGTTGCTATGATTAATGGCAGATAGCAATTCCTAAGTTAAGCACAATTTGCTGATAGAGCTGCATCATAGCAACCTTTCTGTTATCTTTGGAGTGTGTTTCAGTTTTGGTTTCTGACAGTGTTTACCACCCCGGGGAGTGACCCCAACAGTATTGCGTATCATAGCCATGCCTGCACTGTGCCCAGGACTGGTGTGGTGGCCAGGGCTGCCAAAAGCCTCTATATTTGCACAATGCTGGCATAGGTGTGGGAGTGTGTTTCTGTCTATCTAGTGTGTTGTGGCTGCCTACACCTTACTCAGCCCACACTGCTTGCACTGTTTCCAGTGTTAGCCTGCCAATGTGCATAATGAGGAGTAAGGTACTGTGGGTATAGCCCGGACAGGGTGGCCTGGGCAGGATGCACAGGGCATAGGGCAATGGCTGGGACATTGTAGTGCCCAGCCACCACCTGCATGGACAGGGTGGCAACAGCATGTCCTGCTGGGAGGTCACTCTCACCCTGACGGAGCAGTGACCACGGCATGGCTAGGTTCCCCCATAGTGCTATATAGTATTTCTCTCAAGTGATATTTATGGGTTCTCTTTTCTGGGGCCCAATCACTGACATGCATGTGTGGACTAGCTAGCTGACTGTCTGAGTTTAGTATGTGTATGGCTGGAACACCTTGCAGGGTGCAGTGGCTGGAGACCCACTGTGCTTGCTGCTGGAGAATGTCAGATGGGGTAGTGGGACGCTGAGCATTTCCAGGCCTACTGTCTGTCTGCCATTGCCTTATGGATGCATACAGATCTGCATTAACTGCCCTGTAGGGTGCCTGTTCCCCAGCAGGACTGGGGTTGATGGTCCCCTCTACTGCCACCATTACAGGGATGTAGATTTGTTGGTGGGAGATCCTGTCCCCCACCCTGAGCCCCAGAGGGTGGGTTGGGTGGAGCTACATAATCCGCCTATGGGTCCAAACACCCCCCCCCCCTTCACTTAACTAATGTGACCATGGCACCCACACAGGATATGCACAATTCTGGGTGCATCATAGCCCAGAAGGGCTAGATGTGACTGGGAAATACAGATGGACACAGGTGTATCCTAGGTGTGTCTGCAAGGACTACCTATCACACACTGGCACTGATAGCAACCTACAGTATAGCCTATCTCAGCTAAGCCAGGTGCTGCGGACCTGGTGCTGGGCGCCCCACGTCGCCCTCAGGGTGAGCACAGTACCCCCACAATGTGCTACTCTGTGCTAGTAACACACACGGTCAGTTCCCCCTACCAGGCCGAGGTGCTGTGGGGGTGCATACCCCATCTTGTGATCATCTCTAGACTGCTGATCTGCATGTGCAGTGCATCATGGGTATGGGTGGGTTAACCCTATCCTGGTAACCACAGCAGACAGTTTTGTGGTGACCTGCAGTCCTTCTGTAGCCAGCCAGGGTTTTTTTAGTAACTATAGAGATATAGCCCACTGGTTACTTCACCGGCTGTGGAGGCAGAGGTCATGGGTTTGATCCCATAGTGGTGTTATTTGATAGGGCTGTCTGAGGCATTCCCAATTTAAATTAGTGCTGCCAGCAAAAACACCCTCACAGTGCTGTAACCTTAAGGCGCCCTATAAGGCGCCCTATAGGGAACATTATAAGGTGCCTTGGTGGACAGTGCACTTTATAATGTGCCCTCTGGAGTCCCTTATAGGGCGCCTTATGCGGCACCTTAGGTTACTGTGAGGGTGTGTTTGCTGGCAGTACTAATTTAAATTAAAAAAGAAAATGCCTCAGACAGCACTAATGTAAAGTAAAGGTTAATGCCTCAGACAGCCTTACTCCTTAAGCCCACTGGGGGATTGAACTCATGACCTCTCTTTCATCAGTCAACATATTAACCATTGTGCTACACCTCTGTTGCTGTGTTTTTAGGTCAGCATGCCTAATTAAGGCTAACACATATTAACGTGCCACGGCTCCCTCTATGATGCGATAACCTGAAATGTTACCTTAAGACCGGAACGCCCACTACCTTAAATGGCGTTCGTCAAAGTAAGACTGCAACTAACACCGGTAACAAAACATACCCCTAAGTGATATGAACCTTGAACTACAAGGTAAAAACAAATGCATTGGCGAGATGAGTACAGTTTCATCCTACAAGAGCAAATTTGAGCTAATGATGACTGACCTTGCAAAAATCATTTTCCTAATACGCAGGACCATCTGGGACAATATCCAAATTTTGTTTTTCAGAACGAGAAGTATGTGACAGAAATCTGTTCTGTTATCCAGGAATTCAAAAGTAGATTCTGTGACTTCCAAAAAATTGGAACAGTTGTGGAGTACTTGTCATACCCATTCAAAGTAGATGTGGACATTAAAGAAACTGCAGCTGCTATCAGTAAAAATTACTCATTGAACAAGCCATCTCTTGAAAACAAAATATTAACCCTTAAAAATGACATTTTTCTCAAGACCCGTGCTGAGCAGGAATCGTTTTGGAAGCTAGTGCCTAGAGACAAATTTCCCAACTTGAGAAGATGCAGTGAAGCTGTACACTCCTGTTTTGGTTCAACTTATTTGTGTGAATCTGCGTTTTCCCATCTGAAAATGACAGAGTACACAACGTTCCAACATGACTGATGAATATCTCCAGGATTCCCTGTGACTGATCCTCACGCAATATTCACCCAACTTCAAAAAGCTGGTGGATGAAATGCAGTCTCAGACGTCTCACTAATGAGCAAGAGCAAAATATTAAAGACTGTGCAAGATCAGCCTGGATCAATACTCAACCTAAATTTAACACAAATTACTTAATAAAAGTTAAAGTTATTAAGACAGTTAAAGAAAGTTATTACTCAATAAAACTTTAAGAAAAAATGTACTTTCCATTTCCCCTCGCAGTTCTTATTGGATCTTCGTCTCTCTGTTTTGTTTTTGCTTAATTTGCTTAACAGCTGATCACATCCAAGTAAATGACAGAAGGTTCATTAAAAATGGGGGAGGGGGAATCCTCCTACCTTATTGGGTTAAAATTTAATTTGAAACTAATTTGAAACTTAATTTTCATGGTGGTAGATCACCAACACTTTTGGCCAGAAAAGGTAGATCATGACCTGTTCAAAGTTGGACATGCCTGCCCTATACTATATCGCTCCCTTAGACTGATGCAGCCCAAATGCATGACCCTACATTTTTTAACATTAAATCTCAGCTGCCAAATTCTAGACCATTCTTCAAGCTTAGCTAGATCCATCCTCATGTTATCTACACCTTACTGGGTGTCTACTCTATTGCAGATTTTGGTATCAAAACAGCCCAACAGCCCTTCAGCTATATCACTAACAAAGATGTCAAAAAGAATCGGACTAAGGACAGATCCCTGGGGCATGCCACTGGTAACCTCCTTCTCCTCAGAATGAGCTCCATTTATCTGTAACCTGTTTCGCCTCCCACTCAACCATTTTCTAACTCAAGCAGTAGCTTTAGGATCCATTCCTAGGGTGCTCAGTTTATTTATAAGTTGCCAGTGCGGAATGGTGTCAAACTGAAATATAAATACACCACATCTAGGGCTCTTCATCAGTCCAACTCCCTGGTCATCCAGTCAAAAAAAAATCAATCATATTTGTCTGACAAGACCTGCCTCTGGTGAATCCATGCTGCCTTGGATCTGGTAATCTGTTGGACTCCAAAGACCTCACTATTTTCTCTTTCAGCAGCATTTCACCACCGAGGTTAAACTAACCGGCCTGTAGTTTTCAACCACATCCTTACTTCCTCTTTTGTGTAAAGGGACTACATGTGTCTCTCTCCAGTCCTCTGGCATCACATTGGAACTGCTAGAACGTTCCCAAGTTCCCCCAATATTCTTGGGTGTATCCCATCTGGTCCCATCGCTTTGTCTACTTTAAGTTGAGCTAGTTTCTCATGAACACAGTCTTCTGAAAATTGTTCAAGATGCCCCTCACTTCTGTTCCTGTTTGTTGGTGCTTTCTGAGGTCCTGCCTCTGGTTCTTCATCCGTGAACACAGAACAGAAATTGTTAAGCAATTCTGCTTTATCCTCATCAGCATCTACATATTCTTCCCCTTCACCCTTGAGTCTAACAATAACACTTTTGCCCTTCTTCTTCTCACTAACATATCTGAAACATGTCCTATCCCCCCCCCCCCCCCATTTTATTGTATTGGCTATTTCCTCCTCATTTAAAATCTTTGTTTTCCTGACATCTTTGCTAGCTTCTCTAAGTTTTTCCAGATATAGATATCGATCTTCCTCTCTCTGTGATCTCTTGTATTTCAAGAAGGACTCCCTCTTTTCCTTCATCTTTCAGCTACTTCTTTCCAAAACCATAGCAATCTCCTTTACATTTTACCTTTATTTACCATTTTAACAAAAAGGTTGGTTACCCTTAAAATATCCCCTTTCAGTTTTGCCCACTGTTTTTCTACATTCCCCAGCTGATCCCATCCGGCTAACGACTTCCTGAGGTATTGTCCCATCTTTGCAAAATTAGAATTCCTAAAGTCTAAGACCCTCGCTTTTGAATGGATTTTAGCAGTCCTAGTCCTAATATTGAACAACACCATCTGGTGATCATTGGATGTGAAATGATCTCCCACCATAGCATCAGAAACACTGTCACCATTGGTAAGAACCAAATCCAGTATGATCCCTTCACGTGTGGGTTCTGTTACCAGTTCTCCCTGTAGAAAATCCAGGATCTCCTTACTTCTAGATTACACTGCAGAAGGGATGTGCCAATGAACATCCAGCTTATTGAAATCACCTATCAGTAGCACTTATCCTATCCTGGCAATGCTGCGTATGTCTTCAATTAATTCTCCATCCGCTTCTTCTCCTTGTGAAGGAGGTCTGTATATCACATCAATACAAATAGATTTCTCATTCCTTCTCTCTAGTTTAACCCACAGTGCCTCCTCTCTCACTTTTAAGCCCTATATTTCCATATCTTTAATATTATTTTTTACATATAGTGACATTCCTCCTCCCCTTCTTCCTACCCTTTGCTTTCTGAATAAAGTATAGCCTGGTATAGTTACATCCCAGTCATGATTGTCCGTGAACCATGTCTCTGTTACTGCCACTAAATCCAAGTCAGCCTCTGCCATTTAAGGCTCAACATGAGGAAGTTATTTCCCATGCTACAGGCATTTATACACACTGCTTTCCATATGTTGTCCCTTTTACCCATTTCCATAAAGGTATTTAATTTGTCACTTACCTGGCAGCTTTCACTTACCCGGGGGCGTTTTTCACCCATCCTTAATGAATCTAGTTTAAAGCCCTCTTCAGTAGGTTAGCCAGTCTGCTACTGAAGACATGTTGACCCATCTTGTAAAACGGGATGCCATCTCTGCTCTGCAACCCTTGGAACAGCATCCCATGGGCCAGGAAACCAAAACGCTCTTGATGACACCATCCATGCAGCCATGCATTTTTCTACAAGATGCGAGCTTCTCTGCTTTGGCCTTTACCCTCAACAGGGAGCATTGAAGAGAACACCACCTGTGCCCCTTTCTGCTTCACTCTCTGTCCCAGAGCCATGAAGTCATTTTTGATATGCTCAGAGGGATACCTGGCAGTATCATTTGTGCTGACATGGATGAGCAACATCGGGTAATAGTCAGTGAGCTTGATGAGTCTCTGCAAACTCTCCATAACATCTCAGATTTTGGCACCTGGCAGACAGCAAACCTCTCTGGACATCAAGTCTGGTTGGCAGATGGACGCCTCAGTACCCCTCAGAAGAGAGTCACCAACCACCAATACCCCTTCGCTTCTTTGTGGTCACTGATTCTGCAACTTTGGGGTATTCGAGCTCTGTTTCTTCCCTTTCCAGGGATGCTTTCACCTCTTACACTTCCAGGGCTCCAGGCCCTGGTGACTCGTATCCAATCTTCATCATTTTGTAGGCTCTCATCTTCTCCACTGCTTGAGAGCTTGGATGTTTCAAGAAGCATCTCATCAATGTACCTCTCACTATATTGAATGGTCCTCAGCTTCGCCACCTCTTCTCTGAGCTCCTCCACTTGTTTCTTGAGAGATTCAGCATGCAGGAATCCTGCACATGGAACCGGTCCTTCAACTGACATTGGGATCTCTGTCTGGACAGAGGCAGAAGCTGTAACAGGGGCAACAGCTTTGGCCAGATAATTTTTCTGAGCCGTTGTTCAGTTGGTGGAACTAAGGTACCTGTTGAAGCAAAAGAGAGACCTACCAAAGTGCTAGCTGGTTTCCAGCTGTTCTTTCAGTGAAAAAGCAGTTAACCTCTTTTAAATGTGTTCTAAATGTGCTGTTCCAAGTCCCTGTGTGTAGCTAAATTGGGAGATGTCCTATAAAACAAGACTGTTCACATAGGGTGGGTGGGAGTTGAGGGGGGTAGAGAGGGAACTAACACCTAATAAGGTGTCAGTAGCTTCAAAGAGCTGAGAAAGATACTAAAAGTAGAGTCTAAAACCTATACCACTAAAGAAAATATTTCCCCTTTTGAACTAAACCACTAAAAAGAATGTACCTTTTTTTAAAATGTGTCAGAACCCTTTTTAAGAGCTCTCAGGCAAAGAGTTAGTAACTAAAAAGCCACTCACTCTTACCTTTGCTTAGAATGCAGATTCCCTGGTTAGGAATGCCTCAACAATGCAAGGCTTTGAAGACTTTCATGCAGTCCTCAGCTGCTCTCAGTTCTTTGACAGGCTACTCAGGCCCACTAACATCTGATGAGGTGTCAGTAGCTTCAAAGAGCTGAGAAAGGTATTAAAAGCAGAGTGTTAAAGCTACACCACTAAAGAAAATGTTTCCCCTTTTGAACTAAAGCACCGAAAAGAATGTAACTTTGTTTTAAAAATGTACCAGAGCAAGTTAGCAAACACGTCCTGTATTAAGAGAGTGACCTTCCCCTCTGAAATGTTGGCTTTGAGGGTGAGTACATTAGCCCTAGATGCCATTATCTGGGTGTTAAAGACTCTTTCAGTACGTGTTCTGAAATGGGGGCATGGACATCCAGGGCAGCTTTTTATGGATGTCTGCATATACTCCTGTGCACACCCCCAATCTGAGCAGCCCAGCTCCTGCAAATGGCTGTTTAGGTAGATGTGAATGATATAGATGTCTCACCTGGCATTTTATGTGTCGCCAGTTTGGCGTGTCTAACTGTTTCCTCTCAGTCAGTGCTTCATCTATCGCTCTGGTCAGTGTCTGGGGCCACCTACTTGCCATGGGGATCATTCAGTATAAAAGCAGGCTCCTGATGGGGGAACTTTACAAATATGTGTGTGAGGTTGTACATGTTCAGACATGAGACTTACATATGGGTCTGCAGGTGGCCCTCATAGGCCCCTTAAAGGAATGCAATAGTGTGCTGCATAGAGTAGGGTGATAGTGGTGGAATACAGAGCAGCTTGGAATACATACACATGGCTGTTGTCCACAGCATGTCAACAACGTAGGCTGTAGCTTTTGCCCTGCCATATGCAGGGCAGTAGGAGGAAGAGTGGCACTGGGGTAAAGGTGGGCTGATATTTTGCCAAATCAGGGACACTTATTCAGTATGTGTGGGCAGGGCCAGCACAACTAGGCAGCATAATTGATGGTCACCTTGGGCTATAGGATTCAGGGGCAGCCACAGGCAAACAAGGGTTTGTGAGCAACTGTGCGTAATATGACTTATGGTATTCCTTGTGTGCCTACACCTTGCTGCCCACTCAGGAGCAGACCCTGGTGGCAGGAGCCTGTGACCTATTCCCCTGTAGAATTTATGCTGCCCCTCTCTTAGTGACCAGTGCCAATAAGCTAGCATCAATGGTAAAACACTGATACAGAAAATATATTGTGAGGCAAGTGAATAGTGAATTAGTAGTTCATGTGCAACCAAAAAATAGAAGTGTACTTACTTCTGTCAAAGCAACCAATAAAGAAAACCTAAGAACGGATTCAAAAAGAAATAAAAATGATAATAATATGAATGTCAGGTTATTATCATTTTGACTACTTCTTGTCTCACAAAATGTTTTCTGTGTCATTGTTTTACCATTGATCATTAACTATATTATTAGGTTTTTGTTTTCGTTTTTCATGTTGCCTGACTTTCCTAAACTGGCATATAATCTTGATACATTTTATCTTATTTTATTTTATATTGTTTTTTATGTATTTATTTTGCATATTGTCATATATGTTTATTTTGTTATTTTATAGTTGTCCTTGAAACACAGCCATGTTGGGCATAATGAAATCTGTTAGTTCTAATTTATTTCCCCCACTTCTTTTCTTTTGTTTCCATTTTTGCTTTTTTTTGTGGGGATGTCACTTTGGTTTTTGTTTTGTTATTCAATGAAAGGATAGGGGCATTTCCCACACTCTTCACTAGCTGCTCAACCTGTGGGATGCTCTTGGCCCTGACAGTATTACTTCCTATCTCCTCACTACTTAGCACATTAACAGCTACCTTTTCTACCTTCTTCAGCTCAATATCTGATAAGCCTGTAAATCCCTCGTGTGACAATTCATCAGATTCTGTGACTACTAAAACACACTGCTTTATTTTAGGAAATGACTTAGAAAATTACCCTCATAGCAACTCTTTTAAAGACACTGATGTTAATATTCAGTGGACCAGCCCCCATTTAAAGATATTCAGCTAATCTTTCCAGATATCTTTAAGCATATTTTTAGCCAGGTTATCCATTTAGGTTGGATGGCTGAGCATGTGGTCCTATATTTTGCTGGATACTTATTTATGTTTTCCTGCTTTAAAAGGGTACAGAAAAGAGATTAGTGGTTAAATATTATCATTAAATACTAGTGCTTCAGATCCATCTTTCTTTTATAAGCATTACTTTTGGCTAGGCATTTTGATCTTCAGTCAAAATTTATGTGTTGGCAGCCTGAAATTTTCAGCCGTGATGATCCATATGGTTAATTCTGAAATTAAGCACATATCCTTTTGAATATAAACCTGAAGGTAGCTAGAACTAAATGTGTATATTTTAATGGGCCACAGCCATCCATGTTGTGACCCACCATAGATTGCCAATGGTTCAAAAGATTTGTAGATTTTTATGACACATTAGAATAAGGTATTAACTTATTGCATGAGGAGGTCACATGATGAATTATTTGCTGTAGCTCAGGAATATGGCAAACACAGGAGAAGAGGGTATCCGCAAACGACAAGCCAAAGTAGAAGCGGACCACCAAGGACCAGGCCTACACACAAGTGAAGTAATATATAAAAATTGTTTATTGAGGGACCCAACTAAAACGTTTCGGCCTGAGGCCTTCTTCAGGGGTCTAAAACAAAAACAGACATACATATTAAAATGTACATTCATAAAACATATGTAATACCTAACACATAATTTTTTTTTTAAATCCAATCAAATTAAATATCCACATAAAAATCAATTAGAACAAACAGTGTTCTTTAAAGATTTCAATGATGCATAAAAATATAAAACCACATAAAAATAAATATGAAGAATCATACATTATAAAAGGGGATACATTACCACAACAAGAGAGCACCACTAGTGTAAAAGAGGCAGAAAGCTCTCCTTAATCTGTATAAAATAGAGAGAAATATACATAAGGATATATTATTATAAATAAATGGTATTATCCCTAATGAGATCAAACAAATTTCAAACAAGGACATGTAAGATGAAAAGAAATAAATAATAAAGGTCTTTTTAAAAAACAATTGGCACCATAACGTGTAAAAACTGTAACTCAACTCGATGTGGCCATATTGTTATACAATTGATAAAAACTGTATCGATTAGGAGCTTGGATTAATAGGATTGACCACACATGTGTAATGACAAAAAATAATAATATAATGCAAAGAAAGATGTGGTGATGATTAACTCATATACAGACAAGAAACGACAGTCATAGAGACATAAAAAACTGACCACAAAAAGAAACGGCATGGCAGAAGGGAACCAGAAAGAAAACATCCATACTATTGTAATATTGTAAAAAGAAAAAAGAAAAACCTTTTCACACGACTATTAGTAATTGAGAAATAAATTGAGAAATAAAGAATGTATTGCATCAGTAAACATCCAGAGGCGCATCCGCGCGAATAAAATTGACTCAAGAAAGGTCGCAGGAAAAGACGTGAAAGTGGGAAACACACGCCGTGCTAGACCAATATGGTGAGTGTGCCATTATATATTAAACCAGCTAAGAGCTACATATAAGGCCACCGCACATTTAAAACCACAGGGGAAAACTGTAAGATTGGAAAAATAAATAGATTAAAAAGGTAATAAAACTATTGGGGAACTTATTACTACATTAAAAAAACAGAAAACCATAAAACGCACCAACCATTTGATGAGGGTCTGAATTGTGCAGCTGTAAGGGAAATATAATAATCCGATGGAGGCACAGCAGTGGCTAAAAAGGCAACACATGCCTACAATCACGAGTACAATACGACAGCCATCAGGACTAGGGAAACAATGTAATGAAAAATGAACGTGAATATATTGTAATAGTGTATACTAAAATAGAAGTAAAAATGGTACATATAGGTAAAAATGATACCTTGAGGACTACAGTTGACGGTAAAGGTAAAACACATAATGTACAAACCCGCAGCATTATGGATGTCTCATCACAAAATAGCTACTAAAAATGTATTGTGAAAGTAAAACATATAAACGCTAATCAGATGGAGGCAAGACACTACAACAACAAATCGCACCTACAAACGGGGGTGCATTGCGGCAACCATCATGACTATGGGTATAGTCTTGTGAGAGATGGTCGTAATTGCATTGTAATAACGTATACTAAAAAGGTGCATATAAATGGATTTAATGCATCAAGAACTGCAGCTAAGCAAAGAGCCGAAAAAAGTAAAAACCGTGATGCACAGAACCGCAACATTATGGATATTTCATCACAAAATAACTTCTAAAAATATATTGTAAAAATAAAACATATAGACGCCAAAGGAAAAAGTTTGTTCTAGCAAATTTTTTAGTAAAAGATCCAGAGGAGGAGAAACTGTCAACATTACCGGCGTCGGTGCTATGCGTGGGAAAACGCCACGCAGAAGCAGAAAGAGCATTTAAATTGTCTCTCATGCAGGGGGAGAAGGGGGAGGGGGGAAAGGGGGGAGGGAGGGGGAAAGGGGGAACAAGGAAGGAAAACCTTAAACAGAAGACATGAAACCCTGATAAATCATTGAGATTGAAATAAATGGCTACACTTAGCAAATAAAACTATGAGACGCTTGTGATGTGTACTTTTTAGTTGGGTCCCTCAATAAACAATTTTTATATATTACTTCACTTGTGTGTAGGCCTGGTCCTTGGTGGTCCGCTTCTACTTTGGTAGCTCAGAAATATGAAAAAAGGAACATCAGATGCATTCTGATAAGTGAGTCCATGAAGCCCAGCATCCTGTCCCTGTCACAATTACCCAAAGCCCAAAAGCCAATCCCAAAAAGTAGATGACTGATCCTTTGGCCAGGAAAGAGATACTAAAATTATTGTTTGTTAGAGAAATCATATGGTTTTATTGTCCATTATAACTCTATGCTTTTACGACTTACTAGTAATTATGAAATTTTACAACCATACATATGCTTCTTTCTGGTTTTTAGTCTCATCTTAATCGATTTTAAAACTATTTGGTTTAAGATCCTTGAAATAGCTTCCTAACGACTTCTCATTTCCTAAATCTATTTATTTTTATTCATTTGCATTTTTCCCTTTTGCCTCCTCTCACTCATCTTCTGCATAAGAAATCTAAAAAGAATATTTAGCTTCTACACAGTCTATGTTTGTATGTCATCACAATGCACCTAGAGCAAAGTGCATACATTCCAAGCATTCATCTAAATGGCAAGAAGATATTTAAAAATATAGATGCATATATATTTGCTTATTTTTTATAAAATCACTTTCCCCATAGTTCAGGGTGGGTATAGAAAGAAAAATAAAACTATCGCAAGCTGACGGCACACAAAAAATTCACACAAGGAAATGCCTAATGAGCAAGCAATTATGCAATTATGCATAGTGTTAATTCATTCATTTATCTCCATAATAATCAAATGAAATCTGCCAAACGCCTAGTCAGCTAATAGCAAGAAGCTCCCTACAACATGGGAATGTGCAAGAGAAAGAGTCAAGCCTTCATGTCACAGTTGTACCCTCACAGAGCTACGAAAACACATATGCAGACATATGTATAAACACACAGCCCCCTGACATACACATGCACATACACAGAACCTCCCAAATACAAACAAAAACGTCCCAAATACACACATGCAGAACCTCTGATACCTATACACAGCCCCCAGCATATTGAGAGCCTCCAATGCACATGTACATACACACATATAGCCCCTCAAGACACGCATACAGAGAGCCCTGACACACACACATACACGGACCCCCAGCACATGCACATGTGCACATTCAGATCCCCTTGCACACACAGACATACACAAGCACACATGACACACAGAGAGCCCTAACACAGACACACATGCACACACACATAGGCCCTGAAACAAACATGCACCCCGCACAGGGATGCACAGAGCCCCGACATTCACACACACACACACACACACACACACACACACACACACACACACACAGCCTCTCTGCCATCTCACCCTCACATCTTATGCACATATCACTAATTCCAAATATATACACCCTCACAATCTGCCTACCCCTTCTATTCTGCTGAGACACACTTTACCATGGCTGTTTCAACCGAGCTTCCCACACAGACATGCCTGAAGCTTTGAATAAAGGAAAGGAGAAATGTGACGTTATGTCACACTCTAAATGTGCACTTTTCAATTTGTTTCAATTTGAATTCAAATATGAAATGTCATCACCTTTTTACCTATGTCCAGAAAAGTAGATATCACAGATTTTCTAATGATTCCACATTTATAAAAATGGGTACACTTTCCATGGGAGGACAAAGGTCATATTCTTTGTCCACCTGATCTATTCTAGTAATGTAAATGCCATGGGCTCTCCATAATTCATTAATGAAAATGTATGCAGTGGTTGCATAGGTGTAGCCTGGAAGAATTTGCAGATTATGTTGTTATATTTATAGCTGGAGTTTTCAGAGCTGACAAGTGACCCAGTTTCTGTAGAAGAATGTTATACCAGTCCTGACTCTTTGACATCTACTTTTTGATGAATTTTGGTATCCGCAGTGCTGATTGGAAATGGAAAGAAAAGCCTATAAATATCTCAATTTAATGGAGCTTAAACTGAGAATAGTCAAGTCTCTTTCCAGAAACTGAATGACTTGGCACCAGTGTGTTTATAAAATGTGTCTCTGTCTCTCACTTCTGTGTTTTCATGTTCTGTTGTTTTTCCTTAGCCTCCTCCTATCCATTGCTGGATCTTAAGGTATAAGCAATTAGGTCCCAGTTTTATTTCTGTGACCTTTCCTTGATAGGATATTAAACAGGACTGCCATAGTCTTCTGCAACTTATATTACCTGGCTTTAATTGGCAGTCCACAATCTAACTACTAGGTGTGCCTACCCCCCTTAACTTCTGAGATCTGGGAAGTTTAGGCTTTTCTGTGGCTGTGTTGTTGGGTAGGGATGTGCACAGGCCAAAAATATTGATTTCTTTCCGGGCAGAGCTAAAAAATAAGTGGATACAGTAATACTTTTTTTAATATATTATGGGGCCAATGGCAGTCAGCCATGGTGCTTGAATTCAGCGACAGCATCTGGATAGGAGCTGCAGCTGAATAGCCAGGTTGAGTGGCCCTAAAACTGGATAAATCATGACTTTATCCAGTTAGCCTCAATATTTCAAGTGGCCTAAGTTTGGCAGATTAGTTCCAACTGAATATCATACTAACAAAATAAAGTCACCATTTATCTGGTTAGCACCAACACTGCCCCTGCCTAACCCATGGACCACCCCTGCACTAACCAGATAGTGCCAGGCAGTTTGTGGAGATATTTAGCGGCACTATCCAGACAGTGCCACTGAACAATTTTCAGAAGACTGTGTTCGTGAGAAACTAGCTCAACTTAAAGTAGACAAAGCGATGGGACCGGATGGGATACACCCTAGAATACTGAGGGAACTTGGGGACGTTCTAGCAACTCCACTGACTGACCTTTTCAATACCTCGTTGGAGTCAGGAGTGGTGCCAAAGGACTGGAGAGAGGCTCATGTTGTGCCTTTACACAAAAGCGGAAGAGAAAACTACAGGCCGGTTAGTTTAACTTCGGAAGTGAGTAAATTATTGGAAACGCTGCTGAAAGAGAAAATAGTGAGGTTTCTGGAGTTCAGCGGATTACAGGATCCGAGGCAGCATGGATTCACCAGAGGCAGGTCTTGTCAGACAAATCTGATTGATTTCTTTGACTGGGTGACCAGGGAGTTGGACCAAGGGAGAGCTCTAGATGTGGTGTATTTAGATTTCAGTAAAGCCTTTGACACTGTTCCTCACAGGCGACTTATAAACAAACTGAGCACCCTAGGGATGGACCCTAAAGTTACTGCTTGGGTTAGAAATTGGTTGGGTGGGAGGCGACAAAGAGTACAAGTAAATGGAGCTCACTCTGAGGAGAAGGATGTTACCAGTGGTGTGCCCCAGGGATCTGTCCTTGGTCTGATTCTTTTTAACATCTTTGTTAGTGATATTGCGGAAGGGCTGTCGGGTAAGGTTTGCCTCTTTGTAGATGATACCAAAATCTGCAATATAGTAGACACCCAGGAATGTGTAGATAACATGAGGAGGGATCTAGCTAAGCTTGAAGAATGGTCTAGAATTTGGCAGCTGGGATTTAATGTTAAAAAATGTAAGGTCATGCATTTGGGCTGCAGCAATCCAAGGGAGCAATACAGTATAGGAGGTGAAGTACTTTTGTCCACTAAAGAAGAGCGGGACCTAGGCGTGGTTGTGTCTGATGATCTTAAAGTAGCTAAACAGGTAGAAAAGGCGACAGCAAAAGCTAGAAGGATGCTTGGGTGCATATGGAGAGGAATGGCTAGCAGAAAAAAGGAGGTGATAATGCCTCGTATAAGTCTTTGGTGTGACCTCATTTGGAGTATGGTGTGCAATTCTGGAGACCGCACCTTCAAAAGGATGTGAACAGGATGGAGTCGGTGCAGAGGGTGGCTACTAAAATGATTAATGGGCTTCATTATAAAGCATATGAGGACAGACTTAAGGATCTTAATATGTACACCTTAGAGGAAAGGCGGGATAGAGGTGATATGATTGAGATGTTTAAATACCTCCGTGGCATAAATGTTCAGGGAGAGAGCCTCTTTCAATTGAAAGCAAGTTCTGCTACGAGGGGACATGGGATGAGGGTGAAGGGAGATAGATTCAGGAGTGATATGCGGAAATATTTCTTTACAGAAAGAGTAGTGGATCCATGGAATAGTCTCCCAGTGGAGGTGGTAGAGATGAGAACAGTAACTGAATTCAAAAAAGCATGGGACCAACACAGAGGATCTCTAAAGGTAAAAAGTGGACTGTTGTAGTTGTTGTTATGGAAGGACAGACTAGATAGGCCATGTGGTCTTTTTCTGTCATCATGTTTCTATGTTTCTAATATCGCAGTGAGTGCTCTCAACCGGCTAAGTGCTTTGACTATTGACCCCTACATTTATGATTTTTTTCCCCATCCATTAAAGCAAGATCCAAAATGGTATATGGTAGGAAACACTAAAATACATTTTAAAAGGAAAATAAAATATCGTGAAACAGACTATGCAACTATATACCACCAGACTAGTCGCACTATAATAAACCAAGCTCATTCATCTGATGCCTGTTTATCCTTGTCTTTTTAAGTGGGACCCCACAAACAGCTATCCTAACTTATCTATTTAAGAGGGTAAAATAAGTCATTTCACTGTATTTACTATGGGAGTCACTAACCTGCAGTACATCATTTCTCCTATGGCAAATATCAATTTGTGTTGCTGCAGCCAGGAACATCATGCATTCCTGGCTGCAGTAGTGCAGATAATGAGCCCCAAGTTATTCCTGTGATCTCTTAGAGACACCATGATGAAAAACATCCTGGTGTTTACCAAACGCCAACCAACGGACACCTTTACAATCATCTCTAATACCTGAAGATTGGAGGATCGCCAATGTAACACCAATTTTTAAAAAGGGTTCCAGGGGTGATCCGGGAAACTACAGACCGGTGAGCCTGACGTCAGTACCGGGAAAAATGGTAGAAACCATCATAAAAAATAAAATTACTCAGCATGTAGATAGTCATGGCCTAATGGGAGACAGCCAACATGGCTTTAGACAAGGAAGATCTTGTCTTACTAATCTGTTATGTTTTTTTGAAAGTGTGAATAAACAGGTGGACAAAGGTAAGTCGGTTGATATAGTGTATCTAGACTTTCAGAAAGCCTTTGACAAGGTCCCTCATCAGAGACTTTTGGCAAAACTAAAGAGTCATGGGATAGGAGGCAGTGTACTACTGTGGATCAGGAACAGGTTAAAAGATAGAAAGCAGAGGGTTGGGCTAAATGGCCAATTTTCCCAATGGAGAAAGGTGAATAGTGGTGTACCCCAGGGATCTGTGCTGGGTCCGCTGCTTTTTGACATATTCATAAAGGACCTGGAAATAAGAATAACGAGTGAGGTTATCAAATTTGCAGATGACACAAAACTATTTAAAGTTGTTAAAACCCAAGAGGATTGTGAAAAATTGCAAGAGGATCTTGATAAATTGGAAGACTGGGCATTAAAATGGCAGATGAAATTTAATGTGGACAAATGCAAAGTTATGCACCTAGGGAAGAACAACCCAAACTATGGTTGCACAATGCAAGGTTCCACATTAGGAACCACCACCCAGGAAAAAGATTTAGGCGTCATTGTGGATAACATGTTAAAACCCTCGGCTCAGTGTGCAGCGGCGGCCAAGAGAGCAAATAGAATGCTAGGTATCATAAGGAAAGGAATGGAAAATAAAACAAAAGATATTATAATGCCTCTATACCGTTCCATGGTGAGACCGCACCTTGAATATTGTGTGCAATTTTGGTTGCCGTATCTTAAAAAGGATATAGAGTAATTATAAAAGGTTCAGAGAAGAGCCACCAAAATGGTAAAGGGGATGGAAGGATACTCTTATGGCGAAAGGATAAAAAGGTTAGGGCTCTTTAACCTGGAAAAGAGACGGCTGAGTGGAGATATGATAGAAGTCTATAAATTAATGAACGGAGTGGAACGGGTAAACGTAGATCGATTGTTTACCTTATCAGAATATAGAAAGACTAGGGGACATGCAATGAAGCTACAGGGTAAACTATTTAAGACTAATAAAAGGAAATATTTTTTCACTCAACGTGTAATCAAACTCTGGAATTTGATACCGGAGGATGTAGTAAAGGCTGTTAGTGTAGCTGGGTTTAAAAAAGGTTTGGACAAGTTTCTGGAGAAAAGGTCCATAAACCATTATTAAGAAGGGAGTCAGGATATCAATGCTTGACCCAGTACAAGCATTGCGGAACCTGTGTCTTTTGGGGAAACTGCTAGGTACGTATGACCTAGATTGGCCACTGTTGGAAACAGGATACTGGACTTGATGGACCTTGGTCTGACCCAGTATGGCATATCTTATGTTCTTATGTTCTTACCTTAATCATACATCCTTCCCATTCCTGAACCCTGATACTCAAACCCTCCTCCCCTCCAGATCTCCTCATCATACATCCCCTCCTACCCACTGAATTCCTTCTCTGGCACCTTCTGGGTCTTTCTATGATGTCTTTTGGGAAGAAAGGAGCAATTTTCAGTTGTTCCCACCCTATTGACCACTTGGGTGAAAATGAACTGGTTAATACCTAGTAGTTTATTTATGTATTTATTTATTTAAAAGGACTTATATCCCACCTTCTCCTTTAATTAAGGCAGGGTACACAGCAACCAATCAAATTATATTGACATTTGTGTTATCATGCAGAGTTATACAGTGTCTATGTTTGTGTGTAAGTTGGCGTTGATTCGTTGTGGGCTATTTACAGCATGAGCTACATTACATTGTTACGTACATGAGTGATAAGGGTGGGGGGCCGTTATTAGTCCAGGGGCTGTCGGGCAAGTTTATGTGCTATCGCCCTAATGCTCAATGAAGAGCGTTGTCTTGAGTTGTTTTTGAAATTCCTTAATATCTTCTGTCGATCGTAGTTTGTCAGGGAGGGCGTTCCATATTGCAGCCACTGCCATCGATAGAGCTTTTCTTGCGGTGTTCTTGCAAGCCTTTGTGAAGTCTTTTGGTGTGTTGATGGTGTCGGAGGTGCCTCTCCTCCTTGGTCTTGTGCTGTTGTCTGATTGTATGAGTGGTTGTAGGCTGAGTGCTGTGGTCCGGTGTTTGATTTTGAATATATTTAGGACTGTCTTGTACTTGATGTGAAAGCTTTTTGGGAGCCAGTGGAGGTCTTTTAGAATGGGGGTGATGTGGTCTTGTCTTGATGAGCTGGATATTATGTGTGCTGCTGTGTTTTGAGCCATTTGCAGAGGCCTGAGTGTCTGCTGGTTAGGCCAAGATAGATTGGGTTGCAGAAGTCTAGGATGGGAGTTATTAGAGCTTGACAGACTGTGCAGAAATGTTCTTGAGCGGAAATGTTCTTGTCGCAAAGGACCACTGCTAGATGTCAAACAAGGGTCCAGGCACACAGAGGCAGAAACAACTAGAGATCACTTCTCTATGTCACTAGATACCAGGGAAAGCCAGGTAGAGGATCTGGGGGGATACGGGGTGGTGTATGGTAGGTGGTGTGGGGGTCAGATTACATCAGGATTTTTTTCCAGTACAACAATATTCATGAAGTAATTTTAATCCTACTAAAATTGTTAAACCAAAAATACCAGAATTGTGATTAATGATTTGTGTATGTTTTCAGTAACCATTTAGGGGCATATTTACTAAAGTGTACTAACAGCGCATGTTTTAGCATGTGCAAACATTAGTGAAATTCCACAGTAACCACTGCCACACTAGAAGCAACCGATGTGGTAAAAACAAAACAGGCTAACTGCCAAACATGTAGCGTGACAGAGTGGGGGCTGGAAAGGGAATGGGTGGGATATGGGCAGAGAGTGGATATGGTAGTGGAGACAGCTATCTAGGATGTCACTGTGTTCTAGCTATCACAGCTGCCAATAATGTGGACTGCCCATAATGCTACTTCAAGAGGTAGCATTAAGTGCAGCCATACTACTGGTAGTCAATTAGCATGACCACTACCCATGGAGAGAACACCAATTGCTGCTGCCATGGCTCTACTCACAGCTATCCTGGCTAATCAAAATCCAACCCCTGCCCTTCCTTCATCCTCCCACCCCCCAGGACCTAACCGAGGGCTCCCTGGTGGTCACAGTGGTGATGGGGGCAGGAGGGGTCCCCTCCATTTCTACCTCATAAGCTGTGGCACTAATAACCCATAGCAGTAGCCCTGTGGAACCACCACTAGGGATTGATCCTTATTGTAGCACAGTGAAACTACCATTAGGAGTTACCAGTACCATTTTATGGTTTATGGTTTATTTGTGTTTGATATACCACCCTTTGTATCAGCAGAGCGGTGTACAATAAAATAAAATTATATTAAAACATAACTCAGAAAAGAAAAGAACACCATTTAAAATGATAGGACAGTAAGGAGATATGGAATAGTGGAGCGAGAGGGGGAAAACCAGGGTGAGGGGGAAACAGAAACTAATGCGGGCTAGGGGTGAATATCATAAGCAAGCTGAAACAGATGGATTTTTAAGACAGATTTGAATTTGGGATAGGAAGGCTAGAGCCGGAGATCAGTTGGGAGGAAATTCCAGAAACTGGGGCCAAGAAAGTAAAACGCAGTGTGACGTGTGGACTCAAGATGGGCCAGTGTCGGGGAGAGAAGAAGATGATTATCGTGGATTGACCAAAGGACATGGGAAGGAGCATGGAGAATGAGGTGGGAGGATAGATAAGTCGGGGGGCCAGAGTGCAAGATCTTGTGAAAATTGTATGATGGGTAATGGGAAAGCGTAGTTACTCGCCTGTAACAGGTGTTTTCCAGGGACAGCAGGAATCAGTCCTCACATATGGGTGACGTTGGCGTCGATGGAGCCCTCATGCGGAGCAATCCCCAGCTTTCGAAGAAAGCCTTTGGGATTGCATCATGCATGCACAGTCCCCTTCCTGCCCAAGGGTGCCATCTTGCTCAGTCAAATGACATAGCTAAAAGACAGCAAAATGAATACAATCAATAATAGGACTGCATCTCCAGGGGAGGAGGGAGGATAGTGAGGACTGATTTCTGCTGTCCCTGGAGAACACCTGTTACAGGTGAGTAACTTCACTTTCTCCAGGAACAAGCAGGAAGTCAGTCCTCACACATGGGACTCCCTAGCTATAGGCTACCGAGAACCCATAACTAAAAAAAGGTGCCCTCTAGAAGAGCCGCAGCAGCAATGATAGGAGTTCAACCGAGAACATAAAACTCCGGTAGTCTCACACCAAAGGGTCGGAGGGTAGGAGTTACCTAAATCTCAAACAGGTTACGGAGTACAGCCTGGCCAAAATCCCTGTCCCATTGGGACTCCCTATCCAGGCAGTAATGGGCCGCAAAGGTCTGTCTTGAAGACCAGGTGGCGGACCGGCAGATGTCTGCCAGTGGAACAGAGTGGAAGTGAGCCACTGATGCCACCTTAGCCCTGATCCGGTGGGCTGTGACTCGACCCTGCAATGGGAGATCATCCGCCCTGTATGCCCAGGTGATACAATCTGCCACTCAAGTGTATAAGGTACGCTTGGAGACTGGCATCCCCAGCTTACTGGGGTCATAAGAAACGAAGAGCTGAGAAGCCCTTCAATGTCCCTGCATATGCTCCATGTAGAAGGCCAAAGCCCTCTTACAGTCCAGGGTGTGCAGAACTGCTTCTGCCCGGCTGGCATGCAGCCTGGGAAAGAAGGACGGAAGAACCACCTCCTGGTTGAGGTGGAATGAGACTACTTTTGGAAGGAACTTGGGATAAGTGCGAAGCACCACCCTGTTCCTATAGAACCGTGTGTACGGTCTATCAGACACCAGAGCCTGCAGCTCACTCACTCATCTGGCCGACGTGAGGGCCACCAAGAAAAGCGCTTTCCAAGAGAGGAAGCGGAGATGGCAGGTAGCCATCGGCTCAAAGGGTGGGCGAGTAAGCTGCTCTAAGACCACATTCAAATCCCATTTGGTCGCTGGGGGGCGAACCAGGGGTTTCAGCAGAAGTAAACATCTCAGGAACCTGGACACCAAAGAATGCACAGATAGAGTGCACTGGAGAGTGGGTTGCTGACAAGGCACTAAGGTGGACTCAGATAGAGTTTGACTTAAGGCCTAAATCTGATAGGTGAAGCAGATGCTGCAATACCACCGACACTTGGCAGGAGAAGGGGTCTTCTGCCTGTTTATTACACCACACCTCAAACCTATGCCACTTGAACACATAGGTCTTCCTAGTCGATTGCCTCCTTGAGGCGAGCAGTACATCCTCCACATTTTTAGGGAGGAGAAGTAATGCAAGCACTACCTTTTCAGCAGCCATGCCATCAGGTTGAGAGACCTGAGGTTGGGATGCATCAGGGCGCCCCCTCCTGTGAAAGGAGGCTGGGGTGCAATCCCAGAGGAATTGGGGCCTCTGCCACCAGTTGAATCAGAAGAGGAAACCATGGCTGCCTCGGCCAACTAGGAGCTACCAGGATGACCGAGGCCTTGTCCTGGAGGACCTTGAATAGAGTCCGAGCCACCAGAGGCGTGGGAGGAAACGCATACAGGAGGCCCACCGACCACGATATTAGGAAAGCATCTGCAGCCACCCTGCTGGGGTGTGGCTATATGGAGCAGAAGTGGGGCAACTGGTAATTCTGTGGGCTCGCAAACAGATCTATGGATGGATGCCCCCAGCACTGGAACAGCTGCTGGACTACAATGGGATCCAGTTGCCACTCGTGCGGCTGCAGGATTCTGCTGAGCCTGTCGACTAAGAAGTTTTCCTGACTTATTTATTTATTTACATTCTCTTATATACCGCGCTATTTCCCATCAGTGCGGTTTACATGGAACATTTTTACACATTTCAAACTGGTTGATCTGCGTTTACAATTAACAGGTACACGAACTTGGATCGAAACTTGGCAAGTAAACTACTTTGAGGTGCATACCTTGGCTGACTGCAAACGAGCATAGGTCCAGGGTCTCTTGGCAGAGGATGTGAGACCCTGTGCCCCCCTGCTTGTTCACATAGAACATTGTCACTTGGTTGTCCGTCTGAATTAGGACAGGCTGATGAGCCAGGGTTGGACAGAAGGTTTGCAGAGCTAGGCGAATAGCTCAAATCTCTTGGAGATTGATTTGTTGTGTGCTCTCTTGTGGAGACCACATACCCTGAGTGCACAATTCCTGGCAATGGGCTCCCCAGCCCAGCAAGGATGCCTCCGTGGTCAGCACTCTCATGTGTGTGGGAGGCTGGAAAGGCACTCTCTCCAGTAGGTTGCGTGGTTGAAGCCACCATGTCAACGACCGCACTAGTCATTTGGACACCTTTATGGTGTCTCTGAGTTGACCTGTGGCCTGCATCCACTGGTCTCTGAGGTACCACTGAGCTGTTCTCATGTGGAGGCGAGCATTGGGTGTTACATGTACCATGGAGGCCATGTGACCGAGCAGGCACAGAAAGTGCTGTGCTGAGATCTGAGACTCATTTGTTGCACTAGGGCCAGAAGTCTCTGTGCCCTGTCTTCTGGTAGATGAGCTCTTGCTTGAATGGTATCTAGCCTTGCTCCTATGAACTCCAGTCCCTGAGAGGGAACCGAAGTGGACTTTGTGTAATTTATCACAAACCCTAGGTGCTGTAGAAACTGAATAATGTGAGATGTGGCTTGTTGGGCCTCCAGGGCTGACTGGGCTCTGATGAGCCAGTCGTCCAAGTAGGGGAAGACAAATACCCCCTGATTTCTTAGGAAAGCTGCCACCACCACTAGGCACTTTGTAAACCCACTGGGTGCAGAAGCTAGGCCAAATGGAAGCACCTTGTACTGGAAGTGGTTTCCTCCCACCACAAATCGTAGATATTGTCCATGGTCTGGATGAATGAGGATGTGTGTATAAGCATTTGTTAGGTCTAAGGAGCATAGCCAGTCTCCCTGGCAGTGGTAAGGCAGCAATATTCCAAGAGAAAGCATCTTGAACTTTTCCTTCACCAGGAACTTGTTTAAGTTGCACAGGTCGAGGATGGGTTGTAGGCCTCCAGTTCTCTTTGGTATCAGAAAATACCTGGAGTAGAAGCCCTTCTCCTTCAGGTGGTGTGGCACCAGTTCTACTGCTTGATCCTCGAGAAGACCTGCTAACTCCTTTAAGAGGAGGTCCCTGTGAAGAGGGGGTCTGAGAGGCTCCCCTGGAAAGTAAGAGGGAGGTACCTGGGTGAGATGTAGCCGATAGCCCAACTGGACTATCTGGAGAACCCAGGTATCTGTAGTAATGACTGGCCACCTGTGGGCATACAGGGTCAGCCTTCCTCCTGTGCATGGCTTTGCCTCCTTTGAAAAAGGGACTATACTCTGGGAGTCAAAAAAACCCTCCAGGCTGGGCCGGAGCCGGTTCCTGGGGCTTGGGAGCTTTTTGCTTACGTGGGCCATGCCCCTGTCCCTTGGCCTGCTGCCCCTTATGGGGAGCTGGGGAAGCCTGATATGAGGAGTAGCTGCGGTAAGCAGTACATTTCCTCAGGAAAAAGGGCTTTTTACCCAAACCCTTCTTCTTAGAAGGGGCAGAAGTCTTCTTCTCAAGTCTTGTCCGGGTCAGGTACTCGGACTCGATTTCAGCAGCCTTCTCTGTCATGCGCTTGCCGAAGAGGTTTTCACCCCGGCAAGGGACATCGACCAACTTGTCCTGCACCCATGGCTGCAGGTCCGATGACTGCAGCCATGCCTGTCAGCGTGCACCAATACTGGCTGCAGCTACTCGGGTCGACGTCTCAAAGCCGTTATAGGCTGCTCGAGTCATAAACTTCGAGCACTCCCAGATCCCAGTGGAAAAGACCTTGAAGCACTGCAAAGGTCCCTCAGAGAGACCAGCTGAGAACCCGACAATCTCCTTTGCCTGGTCTTGTAGGTACATGCCCATGTACAGCTGGTATGTCTGGATTCGGCAAGCCAGCATCAAGCCCTGGCAGCACTTTCTGCCGAGGGCATCCATGTTGCGGGCCTCCCGGCCAGGAGGCACCAAGGAGTGTGTCTTCTGGCTCTTGAGCCGGCGCATGGCCAATTCCACAACCATGGAGTTGTGTGGCAGTTGTGCTTTTTGGTATCCAGGGCTCTTGTGAACTCGATAGATGGAATTGATTCGTCTGCTGAGCACCGGCATTGAGGCCGGTGTCTCCCACATGCGGAGCATCAGCCTTTCCAGAATGGGAGGTACCGGTAGAGTAAGGGTTTCCCAAGGGGGAAAATCATACCGGAGGATCTCGAGCTTGAGGCTCGAGGCTCCTCCTCGGCCTCCATCGGGAATGACAAAGCCTTTGCCATGTCCTGGATGAAGTCCAAGAACTGGGTGTCCTCCGGGGGGGACCTTCTCCGAGGTTCAGAACCCGGGGAATCCGAGGGTATATACTTGGTCCGGTGGGTGTCTGGTGACTCCTCATCCTCCGTTTCCCACCCGGACCCCTCCGAGGAGGAATTGAGCGGCTCCGGCCTTGAGGGCTTCGGTCTCAATCGCTCCTATGCCGGTGGAATTGGCGTCAACGACCTCGGTCCTGAACAGGAGGTCGAGGGGGACCTTGGCCAAGGATCGACTCGAGACCTTAGTGACTCAAGGATTGGCTTGGCCTCCGGGGTCGACTTTGATGTCAATATCCCGGAGGTTGGGGCAGATGGACCGGTGAGACTGGCTATCAGTGCCTGCTGCTGGTCCATGAAGGCAGCCATGCTGCGCTCCAAGGCCGCCATCCTGAGACTGATCTCAGGAGGCTCCGCAGCCCCTGGGTCGGGACCCGACGCCATCGGGCCCAACGCCATCTCTCCCAGAGGAGGGTCTACAATGAGGACAGTGCTTATCTGCCTCGGTGTCTCCGGTTCCTTGCAAGGGAGTTTTGAAGGGCCTCTCCAACTCCGAGGATCCAGGGCAGCGGGTCGGGCTCCGTGACCTATCCCACAAGGGACCAGGCCGTTTTGGAGCCATCTGAGGACACCGCCCTCACAGATTTTTTCTTCCTCCAGTGTTCCTGCGAGGGAGATCCCCTTTCAGAAGACACTCGATGCTGCTAAGGGTCAGAAAGCTCCCGAGACGTCGAGGTCTCCGATGAGGTCCAGGCCTGGGCGGGTGTGGACTCGGGAAAAATCCTATCATGTTGCTGCTGCCTGCTCCTCAAGGCCTTGGAAGACATCTTCTTACATGGGCCACAGACCTTTGGGTCATGGTTAGGCCTGAGGCAACAGAGGCAGCAATCATGTGTGTCGGTGAGAGACAATAACCGTGCACCGATCACACTTTCTAAACCCACTGGCAGCCATCGGGGGAAAAAGGGCCCCTGCGAGGTCAAAGGACCAGACTGCCAGTTAAAAAGAAAAAAGAGCACAAACGCTAGTCTCTAAGGACAAAAACTGAAAATCTTGACCGTACTCGATACCGGTGTACCGAGCCGAGGCAGGAAGGGGAACCGGCGTCGAACCGGCTAAGCAGAAAAGTAATTTTCTGGCATTTATTAACACTTTTTTCACGAGGGAACTTGGACGACGTCTGTTGGGCTCCATGGAAAAAAGGAGAGTGAGCAAGATGGCACCCTTGAGCGGGAAGGGGACCGCACATGCATGATGCAATCCCAAAGGCTGACTTCCTGCTTGTTCCTGGAGAAGCCAGTGTGACTTGATGTGAAAGACTGACACATGATCAAATGTAGTGGCACAATGAAGCAGGTGGATAGCTGTGTTTTGAACTGATTAAAGACGCTTAAGTTGATAGTGAAGTAAGCCAGGGTAGATAACATTGCAGTAGTCTAGCCGTGTGATAATCAAAGCCAGAAGAAGAGTGACAACCAAAGAGTCAGGGAGTAGAGAGTGAATGGTACATAACTGGTGGAGTGTAAAGAAGAATGGTTTAACAACAGAACTGATGTGTTCATTAAATGTGAGGGAAGAATCCAAAATGACCCCAAGATATTTGAAGAAAGGGACACATGAAGTAGAGTAGCCATCCAGTGAAGAGGATAAAGAAGGCAGAGTGAGAAGACCTGTAAGCCAGATAGCAGATGTTTTATTAGGATTGAGTTTGAGATGGTTGTCACACATCCAAGACACTACTAAGGAAAGGCAAGAATTGATAGGGGTCATATCTGGAGAAGTTGAAGAAAGGTAGAATAGCAGCAAGATGTCATCAGCATAGTAAAATGTAGAGACATCCTGCTGCTGGAGTCTGGAGTGGTGCCAGAGGACCGTAGAAAGGCACATGTGGTCCCTTCACACAAAAGTGGAAGTAAGGGTGTGGTTAAAAACTACAGGATGGTTAGTATTACCTCTCTGGTGAGTAAATCATTGAAAATGCTGCTCAAAGAGAAAATAGTGAGGTTTCTGGAGTCCAATGGATTATAGGATTGGAGGCAGAATGAATTCATCTGATTTCTTTGACTGGGTGACTAGGGAGTTGGACCAAGGGAGAGCCCTAGATGTGGTGTACTTGGATTTCAGTAAAGCTGATTGGATTAGAAATTGAGTGGGAGGCAGCAAAGGGTAAAGGTAATTAGAGCTCACTCTGAGGAGAACAATGTTACCAGTAGTGTGCCACAGAGATCTGTCCTTGGTCCAATTCTTTTTAACATCTTTGTCAGTGATATTGCGGAAGGGCTGTTGGGTAAGCTTTGCCTTTTTGCAGATGATACCAAAATATTTAAAAAAGTAGACACACAAGAAGGAGATAACATGAGGAGGGACTCTTCCGAAGGGAAGGGCTTCACCTTAACCGGGATGGAACCAGTCTGCTGGCATTAACCTTTAAAAAGGGGATAGAGCAGCTTTTAAACTAGATATTAGGGGAAAGCCGACAGTCGCCCAAGAGCGGATGGTTTGGAAGAATGTATCTTTGAAGGATACTACCAAAAGCAGAGGTTCCACAAAAGAGTAAAGTAGCCGAAATGCCCTCAAGTATGGAGCAGACAGAGCTTAAAGATCCCAAATTACCCATGTCTAACAATAGCCAAATTAATACGAATAAAATATATTCTCTAAAATGCTTGTATGCAAATGCTAGAAGTCTAAAAAATAAGATGGGAGAGTTAGAATATATAGCACTAAATGAAAGGTTAGATATTTATTTATTTATTTATTTATTTATTTAACTTTCTTATATACCGCGCTCTTCTGCATCAGTGCGGTTTACATTAAAACACAACTGTCCAGGGCAGAAGGTCTGCACTGGACTTACAATATGATTACAATAGTAGATATGATTGGAATATCAGAGACATGGTGGAAGGAGGACAACCAGTGGGACACTGTGATACCTTGGTACAAACTATATCGTAATGATAGAGCTGATCAAATTGGTGGAGGGGTTGCTCTCTATGTTAGAGAGGGCATTGAGTCAGAAAGGATTAAAGTTTTGCAGGAAACAAAATCTGCTGTAGAATCTATATGGATTGAAATTCCATGTAAAAGAGGGAAGGCAATGGCAGTGGGGGTGTACTATCGAGCGCCTGGCCAGAATGACCAAATGAATGATGAAATGCTCAAAGAAATCAAGGAAGCTAACAAAAGTTACAGCGCAGTAATAATAATGGGTGATTTCAACTACCCTGGTATCGACTGGGTCAGTGTCATGTCAGGACATGCTAGGGAGATAAAGTTCCTAGATGAAATGAATGACTGCTTCTTGGAGCAGCTGGTTCATGAACCGACCAGAGGGGAAGCCATATTAGACCTAGTCCTTAGTGGAACACCAGATCTAGTGCAAGAGATAAGGGTGTTGGGGCCACTTGGCAATAGTGATCATAGCATGATCACCTTTGATTTAATTAGTACATCAGGCTTGGCTGTTGTTGAAAAATACTATCTTGGAAGCCCAGAACAGCTGTATTCCACGCTTTAAGAAAAGTGGAAGGAAGTCCAAAAAACTGCCAGCATGGTTTAAAGGTGAGGTCAGAGAGGCTGTTGTTGCCAAAAAAGCATCTTTCAAGAAATGGAAAAAAGAGCCAAACGACGAAACCTGGAAACAGAACAAGCACTGGCAAGTCAAATGCAAGGCATTAATAAGGCAGGCAAAGGGAAAATTTGAGAAGAAGCTTGCTGCGGAAGCAAAAACGCGAAGTAAAGACCTTTTCAAGTACATTTGTAGCAAAAAACCTGTGAGAGAGTCAGTTGGTCCATTAGATGATAAAGAGGTTAAAGGAGCACTAAGATGCGACAAGGCAATAGCGGAGAGATTGAATGAACTCTTTGCTTCAGTCTTTACTGAGGAAGATGTAGGGATGTTACCCATGACTGAAGTGGTATTTAAAGGTGCGGAAGAATTGAAGGAAATATCGATACATCGGGAAGATGTATTACAACTATTAGATAAACTGAAGAGTAGCAAATCACCTGGGCCGGATGGTATACATCCAAGGGTGTTGAAAGAACTGAAATATGAGATAGCAGACCTGCTATTAGTAATTGTGAACCATCATTAAAATCATCTCTAATACCTGAAGATTGGAGGATCGCCAAAGTAACACCAATTTTTAAAAAGGGTTCCAGGGGTGATCCGGGAAACTACAGACCGGTGAGCCTGACATCAGTACCGGGAAAAATGGTAGAAACCATCATAAAGAATAAAATTACTCAGCATGTAGATAGTCATGACCTAATGGGAGACAGCCAACATGGCTTTAGACAAGGAAGATCTTGTCTTACTAATCTGTTATATTTTTTTGAAGGTGTGAATAAACAGGTGGACAAAGGTGAGTCGGTTGATATAGTGTATCTGGACTTTCAGAAAGCCTTTGACAAAGTCCCTCATGAGAGACTTTTGGCAAAACTAAAGAGTCATGGGATAGGAGGCAGTGTACTATTGTGGACCAGAAACTGGTTAAAAGATAGAAAGCAGAGGGTAGGGTTAAATGGCCAATTTTCCCAATGGAGAAAGGTGAATAGTGGTGTACCCCAGGGATCTGTGCTGGGTCCTGAAAGTGGAATAACGAGTGAGGTTATCAAATTTGCAGATGACACAAAACTATTTAAAGTTGTTAAAACCCAAGAGGATTGTGGAAAATTGCAAGAGGATCTTGATAAATTGGAAGACTGGGCATCAAAATGGCAGATGAAATTTAATGTGGACAAGTGCAAGGTTATGCACCTAGGGAAGAACAACCCAAACTATGGTTACACGATGCAAGGTTCCTCATTAGGAACCACCACCCAGAGAAGAGCCACCAAAATGGTAAAAGGGATGGAAGGATACTCCTATGAAGAAAGGCTAAAAAGGTTAGGGCTCTTTAACCTGGAAAAGAGACGGCTGAGGGGAGATATGATAGAAGTCTATAAACTAATGAACGGAGTGGAACAGGTAAGCGTAGATCGATTGTTTACCTTATCAGAATATAGAAAGACTAGGGGATCTGCAATGAAGCTACAGGGTAAACTATTTAAGACTAATAAAAGAAAATATTTTTTCACTCAACGTGTAATCAAACTCTGGAATTTGTTACCGGAGGATGTAGTAAAGGCTGTTAGTGTAGCTGGGTTTAAAAAAGTTTGGACAAGTTCCTGGAGGAAAGGTCCATAAACCATTATTAAGAAGGGACCCAGGATATCAATGCTTGAACCAATACAAGCATTGTGGAACCTTTGTCCCTTGGGGAAACTGCTAGGTACTGTCAGACGGCTGCCTAGGGTGAGAACTTACACAATCTTGACGATGCATATATTCATATGATTCTTGCAAGGTATTGTGGGTATTGTAGTTCATTCACTCCCAAACACAGCTGATGACAATAATTTGAGTTGTGAAACCAAGTGGTAAGATCAATAAAATACTTCTTTTATTGATGGGGTTTAATTCACCCAGCACATGTATGCTTGATAGCACTATAAATGAGGTTACTTGCTTGCAGTGTTTAAAATGGATAACAAAAAGTCACAAAGTAAACCAGAAAACAACCTTCAGCTTGTCAGGCAATTAGCTAATGTGTTCTTAGCAAATAATTACCAAATACAAAGGCACAAAGAAAAGAATAAACTTTGCTGGTTAGGTTAACTTCTGCTTATTTTCCACGCAGATCTCAGCAGTGATTCTCCCTTGCTCACACACACAATCAGGTGCAGCTTTAATTACTATCAATTGACCAGCTGTAAGCCTTTAGCTGGCTGGCTGCTACTGTGTGAACCCAAATCCTGCTTTAAGAGCTGTTTGCAGTGGAAATAAAGAACAAAGTTAGGTTTCTTTGTGATGGCTGATGTGTTTGCTCATAGAAAAATAGCATTTAGATAAAGAACAGTCCATGTAAATAGTTTCATCTGCTGTATTTCCCCCTGCATCAACAATCATAGGGTCAATATCATACATTGGCACAGATGAGTCTTTCATTAAGGCACTATCATGAGAATGCTTATTCCCTTGCTGCCATTCTCTATTATAGATAGGGTCTGGATCAGTGTTCATACCTGAGCCTCTCCTGCTATCATTATTCCTCTCTGTATAGCCTGGCCAATATGTAATCCAATTCTGATGTCCAGCCTTCCAATCTTGATCCCTGGACACTGGATCTTCTCTCACATACCTTCTGGCCTTGGTCTGAAAGTCCCTTCCACATGCAGTCTTCTCTCTTCCAGGTAGCCACTGGTGATTCCTATCTCTGCCACTCCATTCCTCTGGCTGAATCCAGTCCAATGGACTCTGCTGGCTTTTGGAATACCTCCCAGTATGAGTACTGCCTTGGAATCTCCCAGACCTTCCAATGGCCTTTCTTCTCTTCCTTCCAGAGAGTTTCCTTCTCTCTCTATCTGCTTGGCTTGGCTTCTGTTTCTCCAGGTGATACTGGTGCTTGTAACCGTTGCTGAAGCTCTCCCCTCTGTATCTCTTCCTGAAGCTGTTCTTGAAACTGTTGCTGAAACTGTTTCCTGAAGAATAATCTCTATTCTTATTCTTTCTTAATGTGTGCTGCTCCCTAACACAGCGCAGCTGTGTTGAATCAAGCCCTGCCCTTTGAGATGAGTGCTTAGGGATTACCTCATAGCTCTCTTGATTGCACACACATTCTCTCACTTCAGCCCCTCTCATGGCTGCTGGAAAGCTGGTGCATTCTGGGACTGGTAGTCTTTTATGTGAAAACTCTGTTTTCTCAATTCTACCAGAACTGACAGGTTGCTTGTTCAGAGTCACATCATCTTTTCTATAGCTCCTACCTGAGCTATGATAAGCTTCCTTATCACAGTACATATGACCTAGATTGGCCACTGTTGGAAACAGAATACTGGGCTTGATGGACCTTGGTCTGACCCAGTATAGCATATCTTATGTTCTTATGTTCTTATCTAGCTAAGAGTGAAGAATGGTCTAGAATTTGGCAGCTGAGATTTATTTATTTAGCTAGGTTTATAGACCGCTTTTCGCCAGTGGTTTCCAGAGAACAGAACATTTTACAGAGAACGTATGCTGCACATATAACATGGTAACAGTTAACTTTCAGTGTTCAGTGATAGGTGAATTTTCAGGTGTTTGCAGAATGCAGAGAGGTTGGTGATATTTCTTAGTGTGTAAGGGAGGTAGTTCCATAGGGAGGGAGCGTAGAACTCAAATGCTCTGTGACATGTTTGTTGATTGTATTTATGTTTAGTTTGTGATATTTTGAGCTTGTTGATTGTAGTCTGTCTTTGTGGCCTAGAGGTTTATGATTTTTGTAGTAGGGATTTGAGGCAAGTTTCTGGTTGGGAATGAAGCGCCTTCTGTGTGAGGAGGATGCATTTGTAATTTGTTCTATTGGTAAGTGACAGCCAATGCAATTTTTTTAGGATACGGGTGGTATTTATTTGCACCTTTTATGGTACATGCAGTGATGTGTAGTGAAGTTTGTAGAGGGAGGAGTGTTGATTGGGATAGACCTTGGTAGATATTGTTACAGAAGTCCGCATGAGGGAGGGTGTAATAAACATAACTTTTTACACAATAACAGACTCCTCAGTGAAGCAAAGGGTTAATTTAATTACATTACATTTCTTGCAAGAAAAGGGTGAATGTTTAACTAAGCTTTCACAATCATCCTCTGTTTCACGGTTCTTTTATAGTACACTATGTCCTCGCCCTCTTCCAGCATGTCTATAACTTATTGGTTAATACCTCTGCACCTGTATCAGGCTACATGTTACTAGCCACATAGTCTCTCTTCCCAGGATGAAGACATACAGTAAAGGAAGTCAGAAATCATTACATACTACACTATGTCCTCTCCCCCTTTCAGCATGTCTATAACTCATTGGTTAATACTGTATCACTCCACTTCTTTGTACTTCTGCACCTGTGACAGGCTACGTATTACTAGCCACGTAGTCTCTCCTTCCAGGATGCAGGCATTCAACAAAGGGAGTCAGAAAGTCATTACATACAAAATTATATTACAGAATGGTGAATGAATGGAATATAAGAATTATATTACATTGTAAAAATAACATATCACATTTGTTTATGTCAAACCCCTCCCTCTTTCTTTTTCTTGTTACTTTTTATATTTACTCTACATGTCCATAGGAAGCTTCTAATTTAGATAACATCCTTCCTGACTCTATCTCTTCCCCTCATAGAAGAACTTGCTTTCAATTGAAAGAGGCTCTCCCCCTGTACATTTATGCTATGGAGGTATTTAAACATCTCAGTCATATCACCTCTATCCCGGCTTTCCTCTAAGGTGTACATATTAAGGTCCTTAAGTCTGTCCTCATATGCTTTATAATGAAGACCACTAACCATTATAGTAGCCACCCTCTGTACTGACTACATCCTGTCCATATCCTTTAGAAGGTGCGGTCTCCAGAATTGCACACTATACTCCAAATGAGGTCATACCAAAGACTTATACAGAGGCACTATCACCTCCTTTTTTCTGCTAGCCATCCCCCTCCATAAGCAACCAAGCATCCTTCTAGCTTTTGCCATCACCTTTTCTACCTGTTTAGCTACTTTAAGATCATCAGACACAACCATGCCTAGGTCCCGCTCTTCTTTAGTGGACAAAAGTACTTCACCCTCTATACTATATTGCTCCCTTGGATTGCTGCAGCCCAAATGCATAACCTTACATTTTTTTAACATTAAATCCCAGCTGCCAAATTCTAGACCATTCTTCAAGCTTAGCTAGATTCCTCCTCATGTTATCTACACCTTTCTTGGTGTCTACTCTATTGAAGATTTTGGTATCATACGCAAAGAGGCAAACCTTACCCGACAGCCCTTCCGCTATATCACTAACAAAGATGTTAAAAAGAATCGGACCAAGGACAGATCCCTGGGGCACACCACTGGTAAAATCATTCTCCTTAGAGTGAGCTCCATTTACCTGTACTTTTTGTCGCCTCCCACCCAACCAATTTATAACCCAAGCAGTAACTTTAGGGTCGCCTGTGAGGAACAGTGTCAAAGGCTTTACTGAAATCTAAATGCACCACATCTAGGGCTCTCCCTCAGTCCAACTCCCTGGTCACCCAGTCAAAGAAATCAATCAGATTTGTCTGACAAGACCTGCTTCTGGTGAATCCATGCTGCCTCGGATCCTGTAATCTGCTGGACTCCAGAAACCTCACTATTTTCTCTTTCAGCAGCGTTTCCAATAATTTACTCACCACCAAAGTTAAACTAACCGGCCTGTAGTTTTCAACCACATCCTTACTTCCGCTATTGTGTAAAGGCACCACATGAGCCTCTCTCCAGTCCTTTGGCACCACTCCCGACTCCAATGAGGCATTAAAAAGGTCAGTCAGTGCTGCTGCTAGATTGTCCCTATTTTCCCTCAGTATTCTAGGGTCAATTCCGCTTTATCATTATCAGCTTCTACATATTCTTCCCCTTCACCCTTGAGTCTGACAATACCACTTTTGCCCTTCCTCTTCTCACTAACATATCTGAAAAATGTCTTATCCCCCCCCCCCACCCCCCATTTTATTGTATTGGCTATTTCCTCCTCTTTTTGAATCTTTGCCTTCCTGACTACTTTGCTAGCTTCTCTAAAGTTTTCCAAATATAGATGCCTGTCTTCCTCTCTCTGTGATCTCTTGTATTTCCTGAAGGACTCCCTCTTTTTCTTCACCTTTTCAGCTACTTCTTTTGAAAGCCATAGCAGTCTCCTTTTCCTTTTGCCTTTAGTTACCATTTTAACAAAAAGGTTGGCTGCCCTTAAAATATCCCCTTTCAGTTTTGCCCACTGTTTTTCTACATCCCCCAGCTGTTCCCATCCCACTACGACTCCTTGAGGTATTGGCCCATCTTGGCAAATTTAGTCTTCCTAAAGTTTAAGACCCTCACCTTTGAATGGATTCTAACAGCCCTAGTCCTAATACTGAACCACACCATCTGGTGATCACCGGATGCAAAATGATCTCCCTCTATAACATCAGAAACACTTTCACCATTGGTAAGCACCAAGTCCAGCATGGCCCCTTCACATGTGGGGTCTGTTACCAATTACCTGAATAGTTCTCCCTGTAGAAAATCCAGGATATCTTTACTTCTAGATGATAGTGCAGCAGGAATGTGCCAATCAACATCTGACATATTTACATCCCCTATCAGTACCACTTCCCCTTTCCTAGCAGTGCTGCGTATGTCTTCAATTAACTCTCTGTCCACCTCTTCCTCTTGTGAGGGAGGTCTGTATATCACTCCAATGCAAATAGATTTCTCTTTCCCTCTTTTTATTTTAACTCACAATGCCTCCTCTCTCCCTTTTAAGCTCTGTAATTCCAAAGCTTTATTAGTATTTTTTACATATAGTGTCACTCCTCCTCCGCTTCTTCCTACCCTGTCCTTTCTGAATAAAGTATAGCCAGGTATAGTTACATCCCAGTCATGGTTTTCTGTAAACCATGTTTCCGTAACTGCTACTAAATCCAAGTCGGCCACTCCCACCAAAGCTTCAACATCAGGGATATTATTTCCCATGCTACGAGCATTTATACACACTGCTTTCCATATGTTACCCCTGTTACCCATTTCCATAAAGGTATTTAATATATCACTTACCTGGGGGCTTTCACTTACCTGGGGGTTTTCCTCACCCATCCCCAATGAATCTAGTTTAAAGCCCTCTTCAGTAGATTAGCCAGTCTACTAATGAAGATGCGTCAACCTTTCTTGGACAGATGGATGCCATCTATGCTCTGCAACCCTTGGGACAGCATCCCATGGTCTAGGAAAACAAAACGCTCTCATTGACACCATCCACACAGCCATGCATTCAATTCCAGAGTTTGATTACAGATTGAGTGAAAAAAAATATTTTCTCTTATTAGTCTTAAATAGGTTACCCTGTAGCTTCATTGCATGTCCCCTAGTCTTTTTATATTCTGATAACATAAACAATCGATCTACATTTACCCATTCCACTTCATTCATTAATTTTTACACTTCTATCATATCTCCCCTTAGCAATCTCTTTTCCAGGTTGAAGAGCCCTAACCTTTTTAGCCTCTCTTCATAGGGGTATCCTTCCATCCCCTTTACCATTTTGGTGGCTCTTCTCTGTATCTTTTCTAATAATGCTATATCATTTTTAAGATATGCAGATTTGCTGCCTGTCTCCCTATTTCTGGGGTTAAATCGTATATAGGGGTTAAGTCTTTCCCTAAGGCAGCTCCCTTAGCAGTCTCATCTGCTAATCTATTTTTCTCTGGCTTCAAAAGAATTCCCTGCTTAATGACCATTTTCATGCACCATTGCTATTTCTTTTTGGCAGCAGCAAACATGTGCTGAATTAATCTTTTCACTGTTTACATATAAGTTAAGGATTTGACATAACCACCCTTTGTCTGTGCCAAATTTCGGCCAGAAGAATGCAGCTAGCTTTATGCTTTCTTTTTTCTATGTAAAACAGCAATTCTTAAAATACTTCTTTGTTTTATCCTTATTCTTAGTCTGTTGATTACTTTTGACATTTACTTCCACACCCTCCCTAATAGACTGTATGTCTTGAGCAATGTCCCCGGAGTCTGTACTGCCAGCCCCGTCCTTACTCGAGTTTCCTTTAGAATTCCTAATCCCATCTAGACCTGTTTCACCAATGTGCTTTTCACTTTGTCTCTCTCCAGCCACACTCCACGCGGATGTGTCGGAACCGTGGATTGAGACTCCGCACTCACTTCGTGTCTAGGACCCGTTTCATATACACAACAATCTGTCTCGATACCCAACCACCAAGGTAATACTTTACAGTCTTGTTTCTTACCTTGGTCCATGCTCGGAGTTATCTGGTTGACACGTTTGTGCCTGCTTAATACCTGGTCTGCTTCACTGAGTCTGTATTGATTTTTCCATCATGGTCTCGGGATTTCGCTGTCAGTACACTGTTGGAGCCACCCATCGTTGATCCACGAGGCCACTGAACTCAATGGGATGCATATCGCCATCCTCAGGGGTGGTGGTCTCCTCCAGCGATGACACAATCCTGGACACGAGCCCCCAATCTGTAATAAACATAACTTTTTTACACAATAACAAACTCCTCGGTGAAGCAAAGGGTTAATTTAATTACATTACATTTCTTGCAAGAAAAGGGTGAATGCTTGACTAAGCTTTCACAATCATCCTCTGTTTCATGGTTCTTTTATAATACACTATGTCCTCGCCCTCTTCCAGCATGTCTATAACTTATTGGTTAATACTTCTGCACCTGTATCAGGCTACGTGTTACTAGTCATGTAATCTCTCTTCCCAGGATGCAGACATACAGTAAAGAAAGTCAGAAAATCCCCCTTCCAGTATGTCTATAATTCATTGGTTAATACTGTCTCACTCCACTTCTTTGTACTTCTGCACCTGTGACAGGCTACGTATTACTAGCCACGTAGTCTCTCCTTCCAGGATGCAGGCATACAACAAAGGGAGTCAGAAAGTCATTACATACAAAATTATATTATAGAATGGTGAATGAATGGAAAGAAGAATTATATTACATTGTTTATGTCAAGGGTAAGAGCTTGCAGTGCAAATCTGAAATGTGTTGGCTCTGAAAGGGGACAAAGTCGCTGCAGGGTCGTTGTTTTGAAGTAGATCATAATTTCTGTTGTTATTTGTGTTTTGAATGCTGGTAAATTATGATGCCAAGGTATTTCAGCTCGGTTTTTACATTTATTGGTATGTTGTTTAATTTTATGGTAGGTGGGGGTATGAAGGAGGTATCTCTTATGATTAACTTAGCCTCTGTCTTCTTAAAGTTGATGGATAGGTTGTTGGTTGAAAGCCAATGTGTAACTTCTGTGAAGCAGTCTTTAATTTGTGTGTAATCAGGTTGACTGGAGAGAAGTGGGCAGTACAGCATAATATCATCAGCGTATATGTGATAATGGATGTTGTGTTTTTTTGATAATTGTGCATAGGGGTTGAAAGTATAGGTTAAAAAGGGTTATGGATAGGGTGGAGCCTTGTGGTACTCCTTGCATCTGTTGGTAGGGTTTAGAAATGTTTGAGTTAACTTTTATGTGTTATTTTCTCTCTGTAAGGTATGCTAAATTTAATGCTAAAAAATGCATGGCCATGCATTTGGGCTGCAAAAACACCAAGAGAGCAGTACAGTTTAGGGGTGAATTACTTTGGTCCATAAAAGAAGAGCAGGACCTAGGCATGATTGTGTCTGATGATCTTACAGTAGCTAAACAGGTAGAAAAGGTATGGCAAAGCTCAAAGGATGCTTGGGTGCATAGGGAGAGGAATGGCTAGCAGATAAAAGAAGGTGATAGTGCCTCTGTAGAAGCCTTAAGTGCAACCTCATTTGGAGTATTGTGTGTAATTCTGGAGACCGCACCTTCAAAAGGATATAAACAGGTGGGAGTAGTTGCAGAGACTACTATGATGGTTAGTGTCCTTCATTATAAAGCATATGAGGAGAGACTTAAGGATTTTAATATGTATACTTTAGAGAAAAGGCGGGATAGAGGAGATATGATAGAGATGTTTAAATATATCCATGCCATAAGTGTACAGGAGGAGACCCTCTTTTGTTTGAAAGCAAGCTCTGTTATGAGGGATATAGGATGAGGGTGAAAAGGGATAAACTCAGAAGAAATATGTTGAAATATGTCTTTATGGAATGAGTGGTAGATGCTTGGAATAGTCTTCCAGCAGAGTAGGTAAAAATAAGGACAGTATCTGAATTCAAAAAAGCATTGGATAAACACAGAGGATCTCTAAAGGAAAAGAGGGGATCATTGTAGTAGTTGATACGGAAGGGCAGACTAGATAGTCCATGTGGTCTTTTCCTGCTGTCATATTTCTATATTCTATGTTTTAAGGGTAGCCAGAGGGGCAAGGAAAACATTAAAGAGAAGGGGGACCAGGGCAGAGCCTTGGGGGAAACTACAGGGAAGAGGGAAACTGGAAGAGGACAGAGCTTGTAAGGATACATAGTAAGAACATGATGAGAGCAAAGAGTGAAACCAGTGCAGTACAGATCCATGCAACCCACCAGATGAGAGATGTGAGTGATTAACAATATCAAAAGTACAAGAAAGATCAGGAGAGACGGCTAGAGAAACATTACCCTTATTCCAAGATTCCCGAATTTCACAGAGCAGACTGTAAGATGGTTTCCTTTCTGTGAAACCAATAGCTGTTGGGGCAGGAATGTTTGGGGACTGTACCTGTCCCTATCACTACAACAATCTCCAGGAAGCCTCCAGGTAGGTCCTATGGGGTGGGAAGGTGGGAATTGTGTCTTGAAAGGTGGCTAATCGGAGACTGCATTCATTTTTGTGAATTTGCTTTCAAGGGGGGGGGGGGCTGAATAGGGGTTGTGCTGAAAGGAGGTTTTACAAGGTATGGTTAAGTACAGCACCACACAGCAGTAGGTTAGCTCAAGTCAGCCTGCTCTTAACTTATGTATTGCTGATGATTTTCCTTTCTGTTTCTTGATTGGTTCAAAGTTTTTCTGGTCTGCAGCTCAATGGAAAATGCTAATTGATTTTTTTACTTTGTGAATCTATTGACTCCTGCTGTAGAGAGTTGATCAAAAGATTTTTATTTTTCCATATTCTTGTATCAGAAATTCTGTGAAACCATGTCCAAGTATATTGTCAGAAATGTTTACCAAGTCTAATTCAGATCCGTTTGATCATCATTAATTGGACAACCAGGATCTAGATTAGACTTGTTGGAACTTAGTATATGCAGCTCTCCAGATGTTGCCATTTTTCCCATTTTCTATATGTTTTTTTTAATGTCTTACATACCCAGGGGCTTTGTTCACCCATCCTGATGAATCTAGTCGAAAGTTCTCCTCAGTAGATTAGCCAATTTGTTGCAGAAGACACTTCTCCATTTCTTCGATGAATGGCCTTGGAAAATCATGCCATGGTCCAAGAAGCCAAAATGCTCTCAATGACACCATCCACACATCCAGACATTCATCTGCAGGATGTGAACCTCTCAACTTTGACTCTGACCCTTGACAAGGAGGATTGAGTAAAATACCACTTGCACACCTAACTGCTTCACGTTCTCTCCCAGAACCACAAAGTAGTATCATTTGCGCTAACATGCATAAACAGCATTAGATAATAGTCAGTAGGCATTATACTCTGGCCAGCCTCAATATCTATTGTCACAAGGTGGACCTATCGGAGCCTGAGAAAATGGAAATCAGCAGCAGTGATCAGGGGAGATATGACAGTATAAACAAAAAACTGTCAGATGGTTGCTACAGACAACCTAGGCACACGTGGGTAAGGGCTGAGAAGACACACCCAGATAGCAAGCAAAGGGAGTTTGCTTTGCTTGATAGGAATCAGCTGGGTAGAGGTGGAGCCCAGAAACACAGAGATATAATACGCTCCCAAATAGTTAGAGAGGGAGAGGAGGTGAACCAGCAAGTCTCACAGCAAGGGAGACAACGGTCAGCGCAGCAGAAGCTGGTAAAAGTATGGAAGGGGAATGAAAGAGAGTCTGAATTACTGGGACAGCATGCAAACCCACACGAAGGTCTGAGTGAGTCTCAAACCCAGAGTGAAACATTTGGAAGGCAGAAGCCAGATATTGAATGCATGTGTGAAGAGCACGAGAGACGTGGGAGAGTTGCAGTACAAGGTAACAAAGCCAGAAGTGTTGATAGTGGCTGTTTTCTACCCGAGTGGGTAAAACCCTGCAGCAATAGAAAAAGCCACCCAGAAATAAGCTTTGGAAATAATCCCTTCCCTTGTGCTAGAAAACCCAGGAGAAAAGAAGCTCACTTACTTGGAAAAGCTAGAGATTCTAGTATCCACTTTAAACTCCCAGAGTTTGAGCAACCTCCGTATAGAGCAGTGCAATCCAGGGCAGCTGTGAGGAAAAGGCTAGACCCGAGCACGCTCAGAGTCTACCGTAATCACTCTAACAGCAGAGCCAGGGAAGTTCCTGAATGTCCCTATGCTTACCAGCAGGGGCTGAGTTCTCATAAGCCTCATGCAAAAGTATATGGTAGTTCCCAGGGAGGCTTTGAGAGAGAAGGACAGCATAACTTCCTGCTTGACGAGGAAAACCTACATTATCCTTTTGAAACAGCTGACCTTGAAAACGTGAGTGTTAATGAACCAGAATCTATGGAATATGAGAATACAGAGTTAGCAACAGTTCCTGAGCCCATGGAATGCTCAGTCTCGGTAATTGACCCAGAGTTTTCCCTAAGGTGAAAAGGGTTGAAGATAACCTGAGTAAGAGTCACAAGGTGTGGGCTGGAAAACGTGTCTCACAGAAAACTATGTGAATGAGCTGTGCTGTGTCAGCAAAAAGGAAAGCCTGTGAAAAACATTGAGAATGTTTAATTCTTTTTGCATTTAAGCTGAAGTAAGCTATTTTTGTTTAACCTTTTGATTTCTGTTATATGCCCAAAGTGGGTTGTTTGCTTTGTTTTGCCAAGGAGAAAATACCTCACGGACGGGGAATAAAACCCTGAGTTTGGAACACAAGTGTCTTTTGTGGTTTATAGAGAAGGTACAACTACCACCCTCAGGCAGTACCAAGGCCTCACCGGTAGGGCACCTGGGGGTGCGACACTATCTAATCTTCTTCTTCTGAATGTACCATAATGTATTCTTAGACCACACAACCAGAATTTTCTTTTCTTACCCACACCTAGTCAGACAAAGCTTGGTCTACACACTATGCTGTATTCTACTTTTAAACACCTCATCTTTGGAATAATGTGCCATTATATATCCGCCCTGAGATTTCACTTGCTAAATTCAAAATAGTTCTTAAAACCTATTACTTTACTATTGCTTTACAGGAAGTTTAATGATTTGTTTTGTATTCGGGTGTAGTGTAGTCTGGATGCACAACTCCTACAGGATTGTTACGGCTCTTTTTTCTTTCTTTGCTGTCTTTCTGATCTTGTAAAATGCATTGTATTGGTTTCTTTTCTATTTTCTTGCTTTTATGTACAATATTTGTATTTTTTAGTTCTATATTATAAATTTTTGTTTTTTATGTGTTTAAATTTTGCTGTAAACTGCCTTGATGCTTGTGAAGAGTGGTACAGCAAGTTTGCAATAAACAGGGGGCAAAAGACTTATGAGAAGAGACCTAAATATGTACACTCTGGAGGAGAGGAGGGATAGGGGAGCTATGATTCAGGCCTTTAAATACTTAAAGAGAAATAATGAACAAACAAACAAACCTCTTCCAAAAACGGGGAAGCTGTAAAACTGGAGGGCATAACATGAAGCTGCAAGGGGGTAAATTGAAAGGCAATGTCAGGAAATACTTTTTCACTGAAAGGGTGGTGGATGCATGGAATGCCCTCCCGATGGAAGTGGTGGGGGCAAATACAGTGACAGAATTCAAAATGGCATGGGACAGACACAGTGAATCCCTTTACAGCAACAGGATAAAATCAAAATAAACTTAACTATCTAATTTCTCAACATACAGGGGTGTCCTACACGGAGCAGTGGGTTCATCCCTTAAAAAAAGACATGGGGAGGGGTGGCCTGCATGGAGCAGCAGGTGCACCTACTCTTGCCATCTTACTGGGCAGACTAGATGGACCATACTGGTCTTTATCTGCCATCATTTACTATGTTACTATTTTTAGATAGGTGTTAAAGCCAAGTGAAAGGTCAAATGGATAATTTGAAAGGCTCTCTCCATCAAACCAAGAGCCATGTGAATCACACAAGAAATTGTTAAGAGATTAGCTTAGAAGCACAGGTCAGGGTATTGAAATAAAGTTGTTTCTAGAGAGCTTTTTATCTAAATCAAATCAGAGCATAGCTTAGCATTCAGGTAGAATAGTCCTGAGTAGGAAGAAATAAACTGATTTCTAGTGACCTTTACACAGAGGCCTTCCAGTTAGAAGGCAAAAGATCTGTGAAGTTGTCATGAATAGGAATTAAAAGCAAGTGACAGATCAACTCTTTATAGACAGTCAACTCATGTAGATAGTGTAGATAGCTGTAGATAGTTGCCCCAGTTTAAATCCAAGTTATATCACCCGTTCAATGTAAGTGCATAACAGTTCCCTTGTTCTGCACAGAGCTGTTACCTGTAAACCACACTGATTTTAAAGAGCGTGGTATATAAAAGAAATAAATAAATAAAAAATAAATAAAGGGGAAATTTAAAAGGTCCCTTCTATCAAACGAAGGACTGTGTGAATTACTCAGGAAATTGGTAAGCCTTTTCCTTAGAAGCAAGCCAACTTTTGATAGGTCTTCATTCCTTTCCCCCCAACTCCCACCCATCACTAGGATAATCATAGCTTTATATGTTCTTAAACCTCTTAAAGGGAAGGAGGTGCCCATATTCACTCTCAGGTGCAACTGTTTATCTGCATCAGGCATGCATTAAGGACCTGAAATTAATTAATCCTGAGGTGAACAAAGTCCATTAAATGTATTAGATATAGTTTTATTAGTATAAGTATCCCCATCAAATCTATGTAAGTAAATAACTTAAACACATAAACACACTTTAAAACTCAGATGCAGACAGCAGTCCAGCAGCGATATGGGGGCTTTCCAGTCTTTTGCACTGAGTGTTACATGTACAATTTCCTCCCAGTTGGTAAGGGGTCTTACATGTGCACTAAGTGCAAAAAGCTCTTTACTCTCAGGAAACGAGTCCATTCTCTGGAGGCTAGAGTAGCAGACTTGAAGGACATAAGAAAGACAGAGAGATACATAGATGAGACCTACAGGAATGTAGTACTGAAGTCCCACCTCCAGTCTGGCAGTATCTCTGTTGCCATGGAGGAGAGACGTCACATCATAGGAGAGCATTGCCCTAGAGTGGCAGGAAGTGATCCTGTAGCCAGGACCAGGCCTCCAGGTGATGTAAAACCCTATCACACCAAGGAGATTTCTTCAAGGCCATGTGCCCACAAGGGAAGGGTTAGGACAGCCATTATAGTCAGTGATTCGATCATTAGGAATGTAGATAGCTGGGTGGCTGTTGGATGTGAGGATGGCCTGGTAACATGCCTGCCTGGTGCAAAAATAGAGGACCTCACGCGCCATCTAGACAAGGTATTAGATATGCTGGGGAGGAGTCTGCTGTCTTGGTACATGTTAGCACCAATGACACAGGAAAGTGTGGTAGGGAGGTTCTGGAGGCCAAATTTAGGCTTTTAGGTAGGAAGTTGAAATCCAGAATTTCCAGGATAGCATTCTCTGAAATGCTTCCTGTTCCATGTGCAGGACCCAAAAGGCAGGCAGAGCTCCGGAGTCTCAATGCATGGATGAGACAATGGTGCAAGGATGAGGGTTTTGGATTTGTTAGGAACTGGGCAACATTCTGGAGAAAGGAGGAGCTTTTCCAAAGGGACGAACTCCACCTTAACTGGGATGGAACCAGGCTGCTGGCATTAACCTTTAAAAAAGAGATAGAGCAGCTTTTAAGCTAGATAATAGTGGAAAGCTGACAGTCTCCCAAGAGCACATGACTCAGAAGGATGTATCTTTGAAGGATACTAGCAAAAGACTGAAGTTAGGGCATATCAACAGAGAGATTCCAATAAGCACAATAGTAGCCCAAATGCCCTCAAGTACAGAGCAGAAAGAACTTAAAGATTCCAAACTACTCCTGCCTACCGGTAACAAGATTAATATGAATAAAATACAGCCTTTAAAATGCTGGTATGCAAATGCTAGAAGTCTAAAAAATAAGATGGGAGAGTTAGAATATATAGCACTGAATTAGAAGTTAGATATGATTAGTATCTCAAAGACAAGGTGGAAGGAAGGTAACCAGTGGGATACTGTGATACCTGGGTACAAATTCTATCGCAATGATAACATAGATCAAATTGGTAGAGGGGTTGCACTCTATGTTAGAGAGGGCATTGAGTCACACAGGATTAAAGTTTTGAAGAAAACAAAATATACTGTAGAATCTCTATGGATTGAAATTCCATGTAAAAATGGGAAGGCAATGACAGTGGGAGTGTACTATTGACCACATGGCCAGAATGAAGAAATAAATAATGAAATGCTTAAAGAAATCAGAGAAGCTAACAATATTTACAGCACAATAATAATAACGGGTGATTTCAATTACTCCGGTATCGACTGGGTCAGGGTCATGGCAGGATATGCTAGGGAAGTAAAGGGGTATGTTTACTAAACTGTGGTAACATTACAGACCGTGTGTTATGTAACGTTAATGCGCAGTATGTAACGTTAACGCGCGTTAACGTTACTTAACCATCGTTAACGTCCTCGGCCGTGATAAACATTGCAGAGGGTGGAGAGAGGGCGGGGGGAAGGGCTCAATGGGCAGGGAGTGGGCGGAAAGAGGCTCCCTGCGCTGAACTGAAGTGTTGAATCCTACCGTGAATGAAAACCTGCCGTTAGATGCAAATTTGCAGGAGAGAGAAACCATTTCAGTGTCAGCAATGTACAGCATAGAGAGGGAGCCCAAGAAACGTGATAGTAGTGCTCCATGTCCAGCACCAGCATAGTGCCAAGTATGAAAGGCCACTATGGTGATGGTGCAAGTAGGCCATAGGGGGCTGCAGGTGGGACATGTAGCGGGGGCATCAGGGGCACAGGGTGGACTAGGCGGGCGCCTAGGTGGCACATAGGAACATAGAAACCAGAAATCATCATGACAGCAGCTGACAAAGTCCAAACACAATCCACCTACATCTACCTGGTCCACCCGAGCTAACAGTTGCCAGGGCACTGACCTGACATCCCCCCAGCCAACCTTCCCCCAGGCAAAAGGAACATACTATTGGTAGGTGGTGATGGGGGGGGATGTGAGGATGCTCATGTATGCCCCATGCCCCAAACAACGCTCCCTAGGCGACCACCTAACCACACAGTGGATGGGCTGGGACTGTGCACATCCAACACCGACAGCATATGGCCATGTCAGCATGGCGGGGGGGGGGGGGTGCCCGTGCTGGATGGGGCAGTGTCACCTGCCTGAAGTGGATCTAGGTCATGCCCTGTACCAGTACGTGATGTGCAGTGCAACATAAAAGGTCTGGCTGAGAAAAAGTACAGGTAGCCCCAGGTACCACCATGCATGTGTGGTGCAGTACACCTAGTCAGTATATCCAGAAGCAGAAGGTCACAGGTTCAAGCCCCAGCTGTGGTTCCTGCAGAGCATTTCCCTATGTTTTACCCTACAATGCAGATACAACAGCAACATGTGCAAAGCCCAAAGCAGAGGAGAACAGTGGTACAAACACCCACTCACACAGGCTGCATAATCCAAAGATGCATGGAGAGTCAGGCTATTGGCCCCAGCATTGAGCTACAGTTATCGCCAGGGCACTACTACTACCTCCTGCACAGTTTAGCAGTGTCGGCACTGTGATCAGGACCAGTGTGGCGGGCAGGGCTGCCAACCACCCTTATCTTTACACAATGCTGCAATAGGAGTGTGTGTGTGTGTGTGTATGTCTATCCATTGTTTTGTGGCTGCCCACACCTCACCGGGCCCACAATGTCCCACTGTTACCAGCTTTAGCCTGAATATGTGCATAATGAGGAGCAAGGTGTTGTGGGTATGGCCCGGATAGGGCGGATTGGCCAGGATGCATCTTCACAGGGTGTGGGGCAATGGCTGGGACATTGTAGTGCCTGACCACCGCCTGCATGGACAGGTGGCCACAGCATGGCATACTGGGAGGGCACTCAATCTGACCGAGCAGTGACCATGGCATGTCTAGGTTCCCACATAGCGCTCTACACTATCTGCCTTCAGTGATCCTGTTGTGTTACCAGTGCTGGGGCCCCAATCACTGAGATGTCTGCGTGATACACATAGTTTCTCTGTGAGCATGCACTATGGACTGGCTAGTGGACTGTCTGCAGTTAGACTGTGTACGGTCGGAACACCTATACGGTGCAGTCTGACTGTGCTGTCTGCTAGTGACTGGCAGACAGTGGAGTGAGGCAGTTCGGGTATTCCAGAACTAACCCCATCATTACTGCTGGTCTGCCCCAGTCATGGGTATGGCTCTGGCCCACCAACCCTGGAGGGCTGTCACATACCAGCAGGATGGAGGTTGCTTCAAAGGGCTGGGACACCTGTCCCTTACCTACAAAAAGGGTGATGTGAGCTCTTTGGGGTATACTGTGTATACCACTTTGACCTATCAAGGCACTGCTACACAAACCTCATGAAAGTCTGGAAACCCCTCTGCCCTGATAACAGGTGCGCATGACAGCCAGAACATAACACGGGGTACACACTAATCTGGGTGGTGTCTGGTTCCAGAGGGCCACATGTGACTGCAGGATACAGATGGACACCAAATTACCTTCAGCTGTACTGCAAGAAACACCTGTCACACACTGGCAGTGATGGGGATGTACAGCAGGGCCTATCTCTAGCACCACATGTACTGCAGACCTAGTGCTGGGCACCCATCCTATCCATCAGGGAGAACACAGAACCTGCACAATAGCATGGTCTGTAGCTACTCTGTGCCAGTATCACACACTGTCAGTTCATCTTTCCAAGCTGAGGTACCGGAAAGGTGCAGACCTCATTTGCTGATCAGCTGTAGACAGCTATTCAGCATGTGCATTGCATCATGGGTACTGGTGGGGTTACCCTATCCTGGCACTCAGATCAGACAGTTTGTTCGGTGACCTGCAGTCCTTCTGTACTCAGCCATTGCTGTGACATACACCACGGAGGTATAGCCTACTGATTAATACAATGCCATTCTTGGCAGTGTTCAGGGGTTCAATTCCTCATTGTTCCCTCCTCTCATACCTATCCTACTCAAATAGTGTGCATGCCTGTAGAGGTCATATTTTTGCAGATCTGTGCTTCCAGCCCATAATACCCTCACCACAATTGCCAACATTCCCTCAGTCCGTCTATCTGCGTCTGTCAGCTGTGTAGAGACCTGTCTGCCTGTGCAGGCTGTCACCCCATGTCCTGCACTGCTGGCAGTGTTCAGGGGTTCAATTCCTCATGGTTCCCTCCTCTCATGCCTGTCGTATTCAAATAGTGTGCATGCCTGTAACAGTCACATTTGTGCTGCCAGCCCATAATACCCTCGCAACAATTGCCAACATTCCCTCAGTCCGTCTATCTGCGTCTGTCAGCTGTATAGAGTCCTGTCTGCCTGTGCAGGCTGTCACCCCCATGTCCTGCACTGCTACCCTTTTCTGCATTGTGCCTGATCTGCATGGCACCACCACTCCTCTGTCCACCCATCATTGCAACTATCCTGCCACCTCCGCCTCCACTGGGAGACACGTATTCCCATCATCTGCCACCAACTGTCTTTCCAGTACTTTACAATGCCAACACCCTATGCTCTGGTACAGTTGCCCCCACCATGTTTGTCATCAGTACTGGCAGGCACATGGGATGCCCGCAGATATGGCAGGTCCAGCGGCTCCCAGCGCTCCCTCCTTCACTCACCTGCTCATTGCTTTTCCTAAGTGCTCTATCTAGTGTTAGGGCTACATCTGTCTCTGTTCCTCACAGGTCATGCATGTCATCCTGCAGCACCTTGCAGCCCTTAGGCCACACTAACCTAGGGCACCATAACCTTGTTAGGCCACCGTAACCTATGGTTCTGTAAGCCAGGGTGTCCTCTAAGGTGCCCTGTCCAGGGGTTTCTAATACAGTGCTTAGCCTAAGGAGCCCTACTGTATAGGGCACCTTACAAAGCGCCCTATGAGGCACCTGACAAGGCACCTTATAAGGCACCTTATAGGGCACCTAACAAGGCACCTTATAAGGCACCTTACTTATACGGCACCTTACAAGGCACCTTACTTATACAGCACCTTACAAGGCACCTTACAAGGCGCCTTGTAATGTGCCTTGTAAGATGCTTTATAAGTTGCCTTATGAGGCGCCTTGAAGCGTGGGTTAATTTGTAACATGCGTTAGCTGATACGGCTTGCTGTAACGATGCACTGCCCACACCTTTATATGGGCATCTGTACCTTTACCATGGAACCTAACACGAATGACATTACCGCAGTTTAGTAAACATACCCCAAAGTTTATAGATGAAATAAATGACTGCTTCTTGGAGCAGCTGGATCAGGAACTGACAATAGAGGAAGCCATCTTGGACCTAGTCCTTAGTGGAATACAAGATCAAGTGCAAGAGATAAGGGTGTTGGGCCACTTGGCGATAATGATCATAGCATAATCATGTTTGATTTAATAAATGGAGGAAGGAATCTATAGTACTACCTTGTAACTTTCAAAAGGGAGACTATAAAAAATGAGGAAAACAAGAAAAAAATTAAAGAAATAGCTGCAAAGTTTAAATATTTATATGAAGCATGGGTGTTGTTTAAAAATACTATCTTGGAAGTCCAAACCAGCTGTATTCTAAGCTTTAAGAAAAATGGAAGAAAGTCCAAAAAACTTCCAGCATGGTTTAAAGGTGAGGTCAGAGAGGCTGTTGTAGCCAAAAAAGCATCTTTCAGGAAATGGAAAAAGGAACAAAATGATGAAAACTGGAAACAACATAAGCACTGTCAAGTTAGATGCAAGGCATTGATAAGGCAGGAAAAGAGTGAATTTGAGAGGAAGCTTGCTGTGGAAGCAAAAACGCATAATAAAAACCTTTTCAAGTACATTCGTAGCAAAAATCTTGTGAGACAGTCAGTAAGACCATTGGATAACAGAGGGGTAAAAGGGGCACTAAGAGGCGACAAGACCATAAGAACATAAGAACATAAGATATGCCATACTGGGTCAGACCAAGGTCCATCAAGCCCAGTATTCTGTTTCCAACAGTGGCCAATCTAGGTCATATGTACCTAGCAGTTTCCCCAAGGGACACAGGTTCCACAATGCTTGCATTGGTTCAAGCATTGATATCCTAGGTCCCTTCTTAAGAATGGTTTATGGACCTTTCCTCCAGGAACTTGTCCAAACCTTTTTTAAACCCAGCTATACTAACAGCCTTTACTACATCCTCCGGTAACAAATTTCAGAGTTTGATTACACGTTGAGTGAAAAAATATTTTCTTTTATTAGTCTTAAATAGTTTACCCTGTAGCTTCATTGCATGTCCCCTAGTCTTTCTATATTCTGATAAGGTAAACAATCAATCTACATTTACCCGTTCCACTCCGTTCATTAATTTATAGACTTCTATCATATCTCCCCTCAGCCGTCTCTTTTCCAGGTTAAAGAGCCCTAACCTTTTAAGCCTTTCTTCATAGGAGTATCCTTCCATCCCGTTTACCATTTTGGTGGCTCTTCTCTGAACCTTTTCTAAAATCGCTATATCCTTTTTAAGATACGTCGACCAGAATTGCACACAATATTCAAGGTGCGGTCTCACCATGGAACGATACAGAGGCATTATAATATCTTTTGTTTTATTTTCCATTCCTTTCCTTATCATACCTAGCATTCTATTTGCTCTCTTGGCTGCCGCTGCACACTGGGCCGAGGGTTTTAACATGGATCCACAATGATGCCTAAATCTTTTTCCTGGGTGGTGGTTCCTAATGTGGAACCTTGCATCGTGTAACCATAGTTTGGGTTGTTCTTCCCTAGGTGCATAACCTTGCACTTGTCCACATTAAATTTCATCTGCCATTTTGATGCTCAGTCTTCCAATTTATCAAGATCCTCTTGTAGTTTTCCACAATCCTCTTGGGTTTTAACAACTTTAAATAGTTTTGTGTCATCTGCAAATTTGATAACCTCACTCGTTATTCCACTTTCCAGGTCATTTATGAATATGTCAAAAAGCAGCGGACCCAGCACAGATCCCTGGGGTACACCACTATTCACCTTTCTCCATTGGGAAAATTGGCCATTTAGCCCTACCCTCTGCTTTCTATCTTTTAACCAGTTCCTGATCCACAATAGTACACTGCCTACTATCCCATGACTCTTTAGTTTTGCCAAAAGTCTCTGATGAGGGACCTTGTCAAAGGCTTTCTGAAAGTCCAGATACACAATATCAACCGACTCACCTTTGTCCACCTGATTATTCACTCCTTCAAAAAAACATAAGAGATTAGTAAGACAAGATCTTCCTTGTCTAAAGCCATGTTGGCTGTCTCCCATTAGGTCATGACTATCTACATGCTGAGTAATTTTATTCTTTATGATGGTTTCTACCATTTTTCCCGGTACTGATGTCAGGCTCACCGGTCTGTAGTTTCCCGGATCATCCCTGGAACCCTTTTTAAAAATTGGTGTTACATTGGCGATCCTCCAATCTTCAGGTATTAGAGATGATTTTAATGATAGTTCACAGATTACTAATAGCAGGTCTGCAATCTCATATTTCAGTTCTTTCAACACCCTTGGATGTATACCATCCGGCCCAGGTGATTTGCTACTCTTCAGTTTATCTAATAGTTGTAAGAAATCTTCCCGATGTATTGATATTTCCTTCAATTCTTCCGCACCTTTAAATACCACTTCAGTCATGGGTAACATCCCTACATCTTCCTCAGTAAAGACCGAAGCAAAGAATTCATTCAGTCTCTCCGCTATTGCCTTGTCGCCTCTTAGTGCTCCTTTAAGCCCTTTATCATCTAATGGACCAACTGACTCTCTCATAGGTTTTTTTCTACGAATGTACTTGAAAAAGTCTTTACTTCCCATTTTTGCTTCCGCAGCAAGCTTCTTCTCAAATTCTCCCTTTGCCTGCCTTATCAATGCCTTGCATTTGACTTGCCAGTGCTTGTGCTGTTTCCAGGTTTCGTCGTTTGGCTCTTTTTTCCATTTCCTGAAAGATGCTTTTTTGGCAACAACAGCCTCTCTGACCTCACCTTTAAACCATGCTGGCAGTTTTTTGGACTTCCTTCCACTTTTCTTAAAGCGTGGAATACAGCTGGTCTGGGCTTCCAAGATAGTATTTTTCAACAACAGCCAAGCCTGATGTACGTCTTTAACCTTTGCAACTGCTCCTTTTAGTTTTTTCTTAACTGTTTTCCTCATTTTATCATAGTCTCCCTTTCGAAAGTTAAAAGGTAGTACTGTGGATTTCCTTACTATCCCTCCTTCACTAATTAAATCAAAGGCGATCATGCTATGATCACTACTGCCAAGTGGCCCCAACAACCTTATCTCTTGCACTAGATCTGATGTTCCAGTAAGGACTAGGTCTAATATGGCTTCCCCTCTGGTCGGTTCATGAACCAGCTGCTCCAAGAAGCAGTCATTTATTTCATCTAGGAACTTTATCTCCCTAACTTTCCTTTTCCTTTTGGTTACATAAAGCACAAATACTTCCTTTCAGTTGCCTTCATTAAATGAAGGCAACTGAAAGGAAGTATTTGTGCTTTATGTAACCAAAAGTGCTGAAGAAGTTAAACCGAAAATAATCAGCAGCCTTCTTTATTATTATCACCGCACACCGTAAGAGGAGGTCGTTGATGCTAACTAGCATACTGTTCCTTTAAACCGGCATAGCCGCAAGGACAGTTGCTGTCACAAGTCTGAGACCTCCTAGGGTGATTAGTACTTATTAATAGGGAAATCACCAGCACAGTTGTTGAAGGATTTGAAGATATTATCACACTTTGTTATATTGAGCGCAGTTTCATTTACTAAGAGATATATGCAGATGACATCCTTCTCTACATGCCATTCTCCACAAAGCAAATGGACCTCTCACCTATCATTGAATGTTTTAATGCAGTATCAGATTGGTTTCTATCTCAAAACCTCCGTATTCAACATAAGAAAACTGAAGTACTCTTCATCACAAAAAATCCGAATTTTACTCCACCACCTCATATAAAAGTGAGAGAAGCTGAACTCCAAACGAAGTCAACAATTCGATACTTAGGAGTCACACTAGATGAACACTTGGACATGAAGCTACACATATCCTACATTGTCAGAGCCGTATATTTCAAGATCCGGACACTCAAACACCTACGATCCTTATTGGACCCAAGTGACTTCCGGACTGTATACCAAGCTCTTATCCTGCCCCACTTTGATTTTGCCAATGCCATTCTCCAAGGCCTCCCACAGTCTACTTTGAATCCCCTACAACTAGCGATGAACGCCGCTGCTAGAGTTCTATCTGGAACATCGAGATTTGACCACATCACGCCCATCTTAATTCAGCTCCACTGGCTCCCCATTCTTATTATCTTTCCGTAGGTGCATAATCCATTATGCAAAGCTTATTGTTACATATGTAAATAGTTGATGTGCATGTTTCCCTAAGTTATCCAAGTTGTATTTCTCTGTTCTCTGTAAAACTGACGTTTGTTCATTATGGTTCGTTGTTCCATGTAAACCGCGCTGATACTAAATAGTGCGGTATATAAGAAATTAAAATAAATAAATAAATAAATCTCATATCCAGTGCTGGTACAAGGATTGAATGCACCCTAGTTGGGCCCTCCATCCTGTTGTCCTCCTCCTCCTCCATTGCTGCTGCTCCTCTCCCTGGCCTGCAGTGGTAGCAATGGTTCTCAAACTGCGATGCAATGCTCATCAAATTTGATATCTCAAGTTTGTAAAGCTGCCACTTCAGATCCATAACAGGTGTGTCTTGAGAAACATCTCACTGCTGTCTCTGGGGAACCTGCTACTGTGTTGCTAATCACTGCTGCAATACCACTGAGTGGAACGCTGGCTTTACTTGAGGAGAAGACACCTCAAGGCTTGCAATTATCTTCCACACCATTAGTGCAGCAGATGGAGACCTCAGCAAGCCACAGGGAATAATTGAGTTCATTGTGGCTAGGTCCCTACTTGAATTGACCATGGTTGCCATGGTGTCATCTGGACTGGAGGCTGACCAGACAGAACACTGGCTTTGGGCCTCCATGATTTCTTTACCCAATGGAGGTTAGAACAGCTGGAAATAGTGCCATATGAAAGTGACACTCTCCAATATATCTGTTGAAGCATGAAGTAGCAGTTTCAAAATGGGTATCTGAAATAAATGCCTTGGTTACTGTGATGGCGGGAGTTTTTGATCCAGAGATTACCTTGTTATAGAGGTTACTGAAAGAATGTTGGTTATAGAAAATGAGGTTAAAGTTCTAAGAAAGTGATGAATTCATTGGTCAAGGTTAATATTATTATTCATCGTATGATGGAACAGATGAAATATCATATAAGACATTTGAGCCTAAGAATCTGGAGTTTTCCCTGTAGATGCATTGAAGAAATATTTCATTGAGATTTTGAGAACAGCTGAGAGTGTAATTTCACATTACCTTTATGTTTAAATATATTTATTTGCGATAACAAGCTAACTATAAACACTATCATCCCACTTTACATAGTCAACATATCATTATTCAGAACTTATGACTTCTCAATCATAATATACCTCCATGCCCATTCAAGAACTAAAAACGAAAGTGATGAATATTAGAAGAACCATATTGGAGGAGTTAGAATGTCCTATCATCTAAGGGCGCATATTCCATACTTTCATATCTTTAGTTTTAGTTCCCCCTCTACTTCCCCCCATCCTCCCATCCTCTCTCCCTCCCAGTGTGTGTTCGATTGACCAACTCATCATGACCAGTGGCTCATGGGTTCCTCAACCGTCCTATCACTACTCGCCAACCCGGGTCCTCCTCCCTCCCCCCCCTCCCCAACCTTTTCCTGGGGGCTACCTCCAAGATGTTCCAACTCTCATTGATCTCATGTCACTGCACGAAGTATAAACCGGAGCAGCCTCCCCATGGCCTATATAGTTAGCACCTCATTACACACCCTGGGGGAGAGACGACCCAGGTATGGAGGCCAGACTATAAGGAAGAGTTCCCTCCTTTTCTCCATCTTTTTAGATGCCTCTCCTTCCCATAAAGCTAATTGGTGTAATGTGTTTCACCATTCCCAGTATCCTGAGCCTTCTGGGTCCCTCCATTGTTGCAGTATACATTGTTTAGCAACCAAACAGCTTTTCCAGATCAGCAACCAGCTCTCTGCATTGGTGAGGTCTAAGAGGTCCTGGGCATCTAATAAAGCTAAGTCTGGAGTCAGCACCAGGGTCAGTCCCAGTAATCACCCCAAGTATCTCTGGATTTTGCCCCAGAATCCTCTAAATAAAATAATATGTTTGCTTGTTCCAAACAAAGCAGAGACCTCTTGCATAAGGATCTTTGGATGCTTCTGCTATATTAGGGACATTGTTGGCAAGTTTTGTTTTTGATCAAGATGTATCTTCATCTGTATTTTGGGTCTATCCAGATATGGCACATTCTATGCATGAACGTGATAAGTTTTTTCTTGCTAAGTGGTGAGGGACTCTTGCCCCGGGGGGGCATCCTTTGTTTTGCGATACCCTTGTAAATGTATAGTAAAGTATCTTAATGTCAGATATGTTTTCTTGTTGCCTGACCATCTTTGTTCTTGTTTGTATCAAGAAGCTTGCTGTCTGGGCTTCCAATTCTAGATCCCTAGTAGAAATGGAACATGAGTGACCGAGTATTATCTGGAACAATCACACCTAACGCCTAATTTTCCTTTTGATCGGTTTAGATTTCTATCTTTTCTATTCTCCGCTAATAACTTGTCCCTCCCTCTTAGTATTGGGTAGTATTGGAGTCTAATGTAAATATGGATGAGTATGATTTTCTTTTTTTTCCTTTGTTTTGTAAATCTTTTTTTATTTTCAATCCATATTTAAGTTTCTGTAACAAATATTAACCTGCCATACTTTGTTAAATAAAAAATATAACATTCTAAAAAAATAGCCTGACATTTTACAGATAATTTTAAAAAATCTATATATAGAAGGGTTATAAGTTCACCACCCACAGACAAACCCACAACTCTCTTTCAGTATTGGCCCAAGTGTATATAAGCAGATCAGAACCCAAATTAAGAAGAATTGTCCTTCCAGCATTTCAAACGCTTACTCAAAACCCATTTTTTTCAGCAGGCCTTTGACCTTCCAGACTCTTAGTACCACTCTCCTCATCACTGCTTTCTGGACCTCTCTCTTTCTCTTTCATGTGTGCTTCGCTGCTTCTTTCTGTCCTGTCTAAATTAATGGCGTTCTTTTCCTTTTTCTACCTATATTGTTTTATATTGTACACCGCCCTGACGCATATGCTTGGGCGGTATATCAAGCAATAAATAAAGATAAAGATAAAGAAAGAATAGTTCAGAGAAGAAATTGATAAGAGCTCCCAAACCTGTTATTTAATATAGGTTCTGTTGCTTTATATTGCCGTCTGATTCTGGTGCAGGTCTCCTCAGTCTAGTGTGCAAGACAAAAATAACTTTAAAACTTTTCAATTACATTTTCCTTAATATAGGCAAAAACAAGGCACAGCTGAAAAGAAACCAAAGGAAAATCATTTAAAGAAGCAATGCTCTCTGTTAACACTTGGTATTTCCCATTAGAATAAGGCTGAAGAAAAAATATTCACTCTGCTGCACACACTGATATTATCGAAGTTTGCACTACTCTGGTGAATGACAGAACAGATAGTCTGACAGCAAGTACGAGTATTTGAGATCAAGGCCTTTCCTCTGCAGACTCCAAAGTTAGTCTTGCAGGGGATTTGGAAAGCATAAAGAGTCACAGTCTGTTGCAATGCTACAGTTCAATTTATCTTATTTATGTACACTGTAAAACTATTGGATTTGAAGACTAGAACTCGGAAATATGCTTTAACAGTTCAAATCCTTTCCAGCAGATCATTATTTAATAGCATCTCTGTGACTGGGCATGTGAGCTGGAAGCTGGATGGGACTCTGTTTTCCTGGTGCTGGAAATACCAGCACATGTTTTTGAATTATATCTTTTGGGTAGGAAATACAGCATGTTTAAAGCCTATTGGAAAGGAAAGGAAAGAAAAGAGGAACAGAAAATGATATGAATGTAAGATATGCCATTTTGAGTCAAAGAGTGACCTTTTTCTGCTGTCATGTTTCTATGTTTCAATGTGCGTCACAAGTACCTGGTACATTTCATAAGGTTGATCAGTTCCTCAAGCTAATTTTGAATAATAAGTAATGGTTTTCCAAAATCTGCATGGCAAATAATATTTGTATGGACTTTTTCTCCAAGAACTTACCCAAATCTTTTTGAACCCCATTGTACCTTGACCATGTTCTCTGGCACCAGATTCTACAACTTAATTCTGAACATTGTGAAACAAAATATGATTTGTTTTCAATTTGTTAGTTTACAAAGAACATAAGACCAATGGATCAGACCAATGATCCATCAAGCCCAGTATCCTGTTTCCAAAAGTGATCAATCCAGATCACCTGGCAAGATCCCATAAGGTAGACAGATTCTAAGCTGCTTATCCCAGGGGTAAGCAGTACATAAGAACAGTGGCCAATCTAGGTCATAAGTACCTAGCAGTTTCCGTAAAAGACACAGGTTCCACAGTGCTTGTATTGGGTCAAGCGGTGATATCCTGGTTCCCTTTTAATAATGGTTTATGGACCTTTCCTCCAGGAACTTGCCCAAACCTTTTTCAAACCCAGGTACACTGACAGCTTTTACTACATCCTCCGGTAACAAATTCCAGAGTTGGATTACATGTTGAGTGAAAAAATATTTTTGCTTATTAGTCTTAAATAGTTTACCCTGTAGCTTCATTGCATTTCCCCTAGACTTTCTATATTCTGATGATGTAAAAAATTGATCTGCGTTTACCCGTTCCACTCTATTCATTAATTTATAAATCTCTATCATATCTCCCCTGAGCCATCTTTTTTCCAGTTTGAAGAGCCCTAATCTTTTTAGCCTCTCTTCATAGGGGTATCCTTCCATCCCCTTTACCATTTTGGTGGCTCACCTGTGTACCTGTTCTAATAAAGCTATATCCTTTTTAAGATACAGCGACCAGAATTGCACACAATATTCAAGATGCGGTCACACCATGGAGCAATACAGAGGCATTATAATAGCCTTTGTTTTATTTTCCATTCCTTTCCTTATGATACCTAGAATTCTATTTGCTCTCTTGGCCGCCGCTGCACACTGGGCAGAGGATTTTAACATGTTATCCATGATGATGCCTAAATCTTTTTCCTGGATAGTGGTTCCTAATGTGGAACCTTGCATCGTTTGGGTTGTTCATTCCTAGGTGCATAACTTTGCACTTGTCCACATTAAATTTCATCTGCCATTTGGATGCTCAGCCTTCCAATTTATCAAGATACTCTTGTAATTTTCCATAATCCTCATGGGTTTTAACAACATTGAACAGTTTTGTGTCATCTGCAAATTTGATAACCTCACTCGTTATTCCCTTTTCCAGGTCATTTATGAATATGTCAAAAAGCAGCGGACCCAGCACTATTCACCTTTCTCCATTGGGAAAGTTGGCCATTTAGCCCTACCCTCTGCTTTCTGTCTTTTAACCAGTTCCTAATCCACAATAGGACACTGCCTCCGATCCTATGACTTTTTAGTTTTGCCAGAAGTCTCTGATGAGGGACCTTGTCAAATGCTTTCTGAAAGTCCAGATACACTATATCAACCAACTCACCTCTGTCACTCTGTTTATTCACACCTTCAAAAAAACATAACAGATTAGTAAAACAAGATTTTCCTTATCTAAAGCCATATTGGCTGTCACCCATTAAGCCATGACTATCTACATGTTCAGTTATTTTGTTCTTTATTATGGTTTCTACCATTTTTCCCGGTACTGACATCAGGTATGTAGTTTCCCAAATCACCCCTGGAACCCTTTTTAAACTTGGCGTTACATTGGCCATCCTCCAATCTTCAGATATTACAGATGATTTTAATGATAGTTCACCGATTTCTAATAACAGGTCTGCAATCTCATATTTCAGTTCTTTAAATACCCTTGGATATATACCACCCGTTTCAGGTGATTTGCTACTCTTCAGTTTATCAAATAATTGTAACACATCTTCCCGGTGTATTGATATTTCTTTCAATTCTTCCACAGTATCACCTTTAAATACCACTTCAGTCATGGGTAACATCCCTACATCTTCCTCAGTAAAGACTGAAGCAAAGAATTCATTCAGTCTCTCTGCTATGGCCTTATCCCCTCTTAGTGCCCCTTTTACCGTTCTGTCATCTAATGGTCCAACTGACTCTTTCACAGGTTTTTTTGCTATGAATATACTTAAAAAAGTTTTTATTACATGTTTTTGCTTCCACAGAAAGCTTCTTCTCAAATTCTCTCTTTGCCTGCCTTATCAATGCCTTGCATTTATTTATTTATTTAGCTGTATTTATATCCCGCTTTTCACTGGGTCAAAGCGGTCAATTGGGGGATACATTTAACATGAGGGGATATGAGACATACGCTAATACTTACAGGGAACATGGGCAATGGAGGGTTAAGTGGCTTGCCCAAGACCACAAGGAGTGCCTATAGGACTAGAAATCCCAGTCCCTCCAGCCTGAGATTGCTGTCCCCAGGTGGGACTTGAACCCCCAGCCCTCCAGCTTGAAGTACCTTGTCCTAACCACTAGACCACGCCTCCATTTAACTTGAAAGTGCTTGTGCTGTTTCCAGTTTTCATCATTTGGCTCTTTTTTCCATTTCCATTTCCTGAAAGATGCTCTTTTGGCAACAACAGCCTCTCTGACCTCACCTTTAAACCATGCTGGCTGTTTTTTGGACTTCCACTTTTCTTAAAGCGTGGAATACAGCTGGTCTGGGCTTCCAAGATAGTATTTTTAAACAACACCCTAGCTTGATATAAGTCTTTAACCTTTGCAACTGCTCCTTTTAGTTTTTTCTTAACTAATAACTAATAACCCCAATTCTAGACTTCTGCAACCCAATCTATCTCAGCCTAACAAAGCAGACACTCAGGCCACTTCAAATGGCTCAAAACACAGCAGCACGCATAATATCTGGCGCATCAAGACACAATCACATCACTCCCATCCTAAAAAACCTCCACTGGCTCCCAATCAGCTCCCGCATCAGATATAAGACAGTCATAAACATATTCAAAATCAAACAACAGACCTCAGCATTCAGCCTACAACTACTCAAATAATCCGACAGCAGCACAAGACCGAGGAGAGGCACATCCAACCACATCAACACACCAAAGTGTTCTCCAGGGTATGCAATGACACCAAAATATGCCCTATCGCTGGCGGCACCTGCAATTTGGAACAACCTCCCTGATGACCTGCACTTGACAACAGACATCAAGGACTTATGGAAACAGCTCAAGACGACCCTCTTCATCGACCACTACGGCGAGATCACATAAAATGCCCGAAAGACGGATCTACAGGACAACCCCACCAACTTCTCGTCCTTGTACATAGTATTGTAAAATAGTGCATGATGTAAATAGCACACCATGAATCAAGGCCACACTACACACACACACACTCACTGTTCCTCACTACATGCACGCACAAAAGTCAGTATTTCTTTGATTGTTTGCTGTGTAGACTGCCTTGATTACAGGAGAAGGCGGTATAGAAATCCTTTTAAATAAATAAATAAATAAATATTTTCCTCATTTTATCATAGTCTCCCTTTCAAAAGTTAAAAGATAGCACTATGGATTTCCTCACCATCCATCCTCCACTAATTAAATCAAACGCGATCATGCTATGATCACTATTGCCAACTGGCCCGGGCACACTTATCTCTTGCACCAGATCTGGTGTTCCACTAAGGACTAGGTCCAAAGTGGCTTCCTCTCTGGTTGGTTCATGAACCAGCTACTCCATGAAGCAGTCATTTATTTCATCAATCTATTTTAATTCTGATCCATGGACTTTTCCAAACTTTTTAAAACCAGGCTTCAATAACAGCTTAAAAATCTTCTGGCAATGAATTCCAAAGCTTATTTATATATTGGGTGAAGAAATATTTTCTCCAATTAGTTTCAAATGTATGACTTGATACTGTAGCTTCATTGCATATCTCCCAGTCTTTATGCTTTTTGAGAGATTAAAGAACTGAATCATGTTCATTTGTTCTACTCTGCTCACTATTTTATAAACCTCTATCATATCTCCCCTCAGCCATTTCTTCTCCAAGCTGAAGAGCCCTAGCTTTTGAAGCCTTTCTTCATAGGGATATCCTTCCATCTCCTTTATAATTTTGGTCACCTTTTTCTGTACCTTTTTCCAATTCTGCTACATATGGCGAACAGAACTACACACAATACTCAAGGTGCAGTCACACTATGAAGCAATATAAAGGCATTATGATATCCTTTGTTTTATTCTCCATTCTTTTCCCTATAATTTTTAGCATTCTATTAGCTTTCTATTAACGTTTCTTGGCTGCTGCTGCACACTGAGCAGAGGATTTCAATATATTTTTCACAATGACACCTAGATCCTTTTCCTGGGTCGTTGCTCTTAATGTGAAACCTTGCATCATGTAGCTCTAATTGCCGGCCCCAGATCTACAGGGCCAATTCTGATGCCGTCCATATACATCCGGGGCTGGCAGACTGAACGGGGAACTTATAACATCTCTGAGGTGGAATAAGTTCCCATAAATGGCAGGGGACGGCAGGCCCGGTTGACAGAAGAGGTAGGAGGGGGTGCAGGGGATTCCCCGCAGCCCAACCCTGGCCTTGGGAGGCCAGATCAGGGGTTGGGCTGCGGGGAATGAAAGAACAGGCCGGCGGCTGGGGATTGTTGCTCCTGAATGGAGCCACAGTGCCATGGCAACTGGATGCCATGATGCCACGTATCCATTCAGGAGTTTCGACTGAGTTAGCCAGGCAGAGGCCTGTACATGCAGGCTGACCGCAGTCGGGTCTGGCCTGCACATACAGGCCTAGATGCGATTCTTTTTTTTTTTTTTTTTTAATAGTAGTTTTTATTCAGTTTTAACATATAAAATAACAATACAAACGATCGTGATACAGCAGGATACAAGCAGATGTTATTGATCAAAATAGCAAAAGAATATAATAACTTGAACAAGACAGTACAATAACGTTAACAAGAACTAGTATCAGTCCATGCCAGCACGCCACCCTCCCTCTCTCCGTTCAATGTGGTTACAGCAGAGACCATTCCACAAGGCAGCCTCCAGCAATCATTTTCATCAAACATAATTTTGTAAAGCTGACCATTTCTTACTTAGTTTACCAGACCATGGGTTCTTGGCTATATAGATCTCTTCGTAGGTCTTATGTAGGATTAAGAGACTCCACCAATGCTCGAAACAAGCTTTGTCGAGATTCTTCCAGTGTATTAGAACTATTTTAAGCGCTATCCCGAGCATTAAGTCCAGCAGTTTACCATCCCATTTCATCAGAGTAGGTTCCAGAGCTATGGATTTATATATCACTATCCGATAAGTGATAGGGGTTTGTAAGTTGAGGATCTGTGATATGCGTTCCCAAACTCTGTTCCAATATATTTCCAGGGATTTACAATGGAACAACATATGTGCCAGTGTCCCAATTTCCATGTTACAGGACCAACATCGATTTCCCTCCTGTAGTGTCCATTTCATTTTCTTAGCCGGTGTAATATGCGCTCGATGTGCTATAAAGTACATAGATTGTGTGAGAGACGCTGCTCTCGTGGCACGTATTTGAGTTCCCCAAAAAGTGTCCCAATGTTCCGGAGGTAGATCTTGACCGGTTTCAGTAGCCCACACCGACTGTATCTTAGAACATGTCTTGTCACTTTTGGATCGGAGAATCGCAACACATCTGGAAACAGCTTTAGCATCTGTTTGTAATTCTTGAAGTTTCTGTCGCAGTGGCCATCCTGTACGTATCAAGACAGGTGACACACCCGCTTTGCTCATGCAGGATCGGAGCTGACACCATTGGAAATAGCATGTATTAGGCAATCGGAATTCCGTTCTTAATCTGTCAAAGGTTTTAAATGCACTTCCATTGATCAGTTGTCCAATGGTGATAAGATCATGTTCCACCCATTTTTTCCATAAGACAGGCTTCCCTCCGATGATAAGGCGCGGGTTCAGCCATATGGGCATATCTGCGGCAAAGTCATCCCCTCCATCGATACATGATGCCAATAATCGACAGGCATGCTGTGTTTCTCGGATAATAGCATTATGTGGTGCAGTCTGGTCTACTACTGTGCCTACCAGTAGCCATGTGGGCAGGGGGGAATGTAGGGCCCGCTCCACACTCAGCCATCTAGGTCCTTTATCCGTGTCGTCAGAGTCGACCCATTGAGCACCCTGCTTTAAAAGAGAGGCAGTGTGTAGCCAGCCGAGATCTGGGAAATGGACACCTCCTTGTGTATTAGGTAACTTCAGTTTCCAGGCAGCTATTCGGGGTACTCGGTTGTTCCATAGAAAGGCTATCAGTTGACTATTCATTTTCTTATAGAAGGCTGACGGGAAACGTAAGGGTATCATACTTAAGATATAGCTGAGTTTTGGTACCAACATCATTTTTATCGTTTCTAGCCTGCCCCACCAGCTCAAATGAAGGGGGGTCCACTTGCAGATGTTATCATGTACAATTTCTTGACACATCTTAATGTTGATTGCGACAGTCTCTTCCAAGGTGGTGCCATAGGTCACGCCATGGTATCTAAAGGATGACTTCTCATATTGAAAGGGGTATCCACGCATCATTTCTTCGCTGACCTGTTCATTCAGAGGAATAATTGTTGTTTTATTCAAATTTACTTTATATCCGGATATCGCTGAGTATGCATCTATGAGTTGCAGTGTTTCAGGAAGGTCTGATGGTTGTAGAAAAATGAGCAGGTCATCGGCATATGCTGACAATTTACAGGGACCATCAGCTAACTCAATTCCTTTTATGTTTTCCTTCTGTCGGAGCGCTATTAATAAGGGTTCCAGGGCTAAATTAAAAAGCATCGGTGACAGGGGGCAACCCTGTCTGGTCCCTCTTTGCAACTGAAAAGGGGCTGAGAGGTGTGAGTTGACCGCTATTCGAGCTGTGGGTTTGGTATATAACAATTCAACGCGTTTTAGGAACTTTTCTCCTATCCCAAACCACCGTAGGGATCGAAATAGAAAGGACCATTCCAGTCGATCGAAGGCTTTTTCGGCATCCAATGCTAGCCCTATCAGGGGCTCGGCCTTGGTCTTGGCAGATGCCAGTACATGTGCCAATAATCTTCCATTATCTGTAGTGGATCTGTTTTGTATAAATCCACATTGATCCTCATGTATCAAATCTTTTAAGATCCGTCCTAATCGGTTAGCAAGCACTTTAGCATAGATTTTATAATCAGAGTTTAGGAGAGAGATGGGTCTGTAATTCTCTATCTTTTGTGTATCCCTGCCCGGTTTCGGGTGAATTACCACCACAGCCTCTGCCAGGGCTCCAATCTCTGGAGATTCATCTTGCAGGCCACTGTAGTAGATCTGTAGCATGGGAGCCAATTGAATGCAATATTTATTATAGAATTCCAGCGGGATACCATCTGGACCGGCGGCTTTGCCACGAGCCATCTGTTTGATCGCATCTTGTATTTCAGTTACTGAGATCTCTTGTTCCAGCGTTCGACTTTGATGACTGGTTAATGTGGGTCCTACTATCTTGGAGACAAAATCTTCAAAGGCTCTGTCACTACATTGGGTATCTGAGCGATATAGTTCCTCATAGAATTCTTTGCAGCGGTCTAGTATTTTGTCAGATCTCAGGAGAAGGCCCCCGGAATTGTCCTGCAACGCCGCTATAGCGGTCTTGCTGGTTTTTGGTCTGAGCTGCCGAGCTAAGAGGGATCCTGAGCGGTTGCTGTCATAGTAGTATATACTACGTTGTAGCTGGATGCTACTCAGTGCTTCTTTGTTGAGGAGAGCATTATATTGGTATCGCAATTTTTGGAGTCTAATCAATATCATTGAGTCAGCTCTTTTGGCTAGTAACCTTTCCCCAGCTTTTATTTGGAGTTCCAATTCATCTTTTTCTTTTTTCCTGGCTTTACGCCGTCTAATGGTGTAGGTGGTAATATGAGCTTGTATGGTCGCTTTAAAACCTTCCCACCAGCTCCAGATGGAGGTATCAGTGGGTGTATTATATTTAAAATAGGTCTCAATTTCCCCTGACAGTAGCTGTACAAAGGAGTCATCTGCTAGTAGGGATTTATCAAATGTCCATCTTGGCGGAACATGCTGTGTAACGTTGGTATTCAACACTAGGGAGACAGCGGCGTGATCCGATACCGTTGTAGCATATATCTCTGCGGACAACACTTGGGGCATCAGCTCTGTGGACAGTAGGAAGAAATCGATCCTTGTTTGGGTATTATGTGGGATGGAATAAAATGTGTAGTCTCTTTCTTGGGGATGAAGTAGGCGCCAGGGGTCTACCAAGTGTAGCTCTGTTATGATGCCTTTAAGAATCGCCTGCGATTTGACTTTGTCTACAGCCCGATAGGGCGTGCGATCTAACAGTGGATCCAAGATGACATTGAAATCGCCCCCTAATATGATATTGGTGTGAGCCGCGGCTGTAACTTCTTTAGCTATCAGTTTGAAAAAGTTAGGGTCATCGAGGTTGGGTGCGTAAATATTGAAGAATGTGTAAAGCTGTTGATTTATTTTCATCGTCACTCTGGCCCATCGACCTAGCGGATCAATCCGTGTGTCGGTAATGGCGGATTGCAGGAATTTGCGCACTAATATTATTACCCCCCCTTTGCGTTGAGTGGCAGAGGCCGAGGCCGCCACCAGGAAGTATTTAGAGGTTACTTTCTGCGATTCAGTATCTGTTAAATGTGTCTCTTGTAGGAGGGCAATATCTGCTTTTTTTTGCTGGCAGTACGCTAAAATCTTCTTTCGCTTGACAGGGCCAGTAATACCTTTTACATTTAACGAAAGCATTAAAAGATCACTAGACATCAACGTTGGGATAAGCTGTCTTATAGGTGAAAGCTATCCTATGGATAGGCCTGCCGCGTACTTGCATTTGCGTGTATGTGGAGGGTTTTGTACTGGACTGGACTGACACAAACAACTGCATAACTGGCAAACATTGTATCGCTAAGGTGAACACAATCCACTGAAACAGTAACCAACCCCGACCTCCCGTTGCCACCCCTACATTTCAAGCAGAAATATCTGTTTAATTAAAACTATTTAGAACAACAGAAATACAATCAATGAGGTGTTTAACAAGGCTTAAGGCGTTCTAAAATTTGTGAGAACGCACGGCCGCACCCCCTGAGTATATGCTGAGTTCTCTATACTGCGTGAGAGATCAGAATATTGACCTCAGGTTTCCATACCGCATTTTTCTTGTAGGAAAGTTTTCAGTTTTTCAGCATCAACAAAATTCCTCGTTTCATTATGCAGCGTGACCCGCATGGTTCCTGGGTAGTATAGCCCGTATCTTGCCTGTGCACTTTGTAGCATGGGTCTACAGGCCAGCAACGCTTTTCTCCGATCTACCGTTTGCTTGCTCAAATCCGGATAAAGTGCTACTTTGTGTCCCTGGATTTGCAGTGATCCGGCCTTCCGTGCAGCTTGAAAGATCTGTAGGACCTGTGGGTATCTCAGTACCTTCATTATGAGTGGGCGCGGGTATCGTGTGTTTTCAGCTTTGTGTGTTGGGATTCGATGGGCCCGTTCTAGTTCAAAAGGCCTTGCAAAGACAAGCTGCAGCATCTCCGGTATGGTTTTTTCCAGAAATCCAATCGGATCGGTACCTTCAGCGCCTTCAGGGACTCCAACAAGGCGGATATTATTTCTACGGGAATGGTTATTTTGATCTTCAATCAGATTTTCTATGTGCCGGACTCGTTTGGCCAAAGGGCCCAGCTGTTCTAATGCAACGCCATGCTTCTGGGTTTGTAATTCAACTGCATTAAGTCGAGTGGTGATGGTGAGGAGTTTCTCTTTTACCTCCAGCAAGTCTTCTTGAATCATGTTCAGTGAACTAGAATTGGCTGCAATCATTTCTTTAACGCATTTCAATTCCTGTAGCACTTCACGTAGGCCACCGGCAGTCACTCCCTCCTTCTCTCCCGCGGCCATTTTCTGCGGGAGCCCACTTCGGGTTTGGATCGTTTCGCTGCTGAGCCGGATCCCTGTGGAAATTCCAGCCGGGCAGGCTTCAGGGATGCCATCCAGCTGTATTGCGGTGTTATTGATGTAGGTAGGGGGTACAAACTTCAATGGAATACCGGGATATGTTCAGGATTCTTGGGCAGCAACGGGAGCAAAAATTCAGGCGTCCATTCTGTTCAGTGGCTAGCTCCGCCCCCCCTAGATGCGATTCTGATCCTGCAGAGCTAAACGTGCCCCACAGGATTACAATCCGGTCTACCTCTGTGCATCTGGGTTCTGACCGGGCAGACAGCAGACCAGGACAATCACAGTGGAATGAGACTCTAACTGTATAAGCCAGTACTTATCAAGATAGTCCGATATTCACCTGGGACTTTTGTGGGCAACTTAAGCCACCTAAATGGCTGTCCTAAGCTGTATTCTGCAGAATTCCTGGCTGAATGTCAGGCTAACCGGATAAGTGCTGGCAGCTGCAATCTGGCTACTGCTGCTGAATATCCCACTGATATTTAAGCACTATGGCCAACCAAATATCATCCCCTACAAGTGTACGTGATTGAAAACTAGCATTAATTTAAAACTGGATCACTTACATCAGCCCTAGGTCTGGTGTAAATACCTATACCTAGATTTGTAAATTATAAGATTTTACTTATGTATTAGAGTACTCTGCTCATTCACACACCTATAGCGAAAGTACACATCACTGCGGTAATGTGGCAGGCTATGGCCTATAATAGTCTGCAAATATGAAAGGCCTGTAAGTTAGGCCCTGATTCCAACCCCCATCTTAGTAAGAACTAAAAATCTGTAAAAGTATGAGAAAGCTGTTTTAAACTGCTTAATAAGGAGTCTTCATGAATACATAAATCTTCCATTATTCTTTTGTGTTCTGATGATAGAAATGTTTCAATACATGCATTCCTAGAGCTAGAAACTACCTCGGAGCAGGATAGTATCAATGCCTAGAATGCCTAGGCCAGACCGGACTCCAAGTTCACCCTGGGTCCCCAGGAGCCTATGATCAGTTTGAAAATACCACCACTCTGACACCACTACTCTGACACCAATAATTACAAGCACTAAACTCATAAACGAATGGACAAACTTCCACATAATAGATCAAAAACAACTCCTTAAAATCGTAACCATGATCAACACAACAACCTCCCCACTAGACCCATGCCCTGTATCATGGATTAAATGTGCAAAGGAGGAACTGGCGGAAAATCTAGAACACATATTGAACCAATCCCACTCACAAGGCACAATGCCTGATGCCTTAAAACTCACAACACTTAGACCAATATTAAAGAACAACAAGCTTGACCCAAAAGACCCGAACTCATACAGACCCATAGCCAGCATCCCATTTATAGCTAAAATAATAGAAAAAACAATTCAAATACAGTTACAAGAACACATTGATGAACATAAACCACTTGACTCACACCAATTTGGCTTTCGCCCATTCCATGGAGTAGAAACTCTATTAATCACCCTAACGGATTTCCTCATCAGAGGTACAGATGACAACAACCAAGGCTTCCTACTTCTATTCATAGATATTTCTGCCGCTTTTGACAATATTAACCACTCCACACTGATCAACAGACTACAAAGCTTAGGTATAGGCGGGACTGTCCTTGATTGGTTTAAGTCCTACATATCAAACAGACTAATACGCGTACAAATCGACCAAGAAGCATCAGAACCATTCCCTCAAGGCCAAGGAATACCCCAAGGGTCAGCCCTCTCCGCCCTCCTATTTAACTTGTATCTACAACCAATAACAAACATATTTAAAAAACACAGGATTAGCCACTTTATATACGCCGACGACATCATGCTCGCTATCCCTATAACCGCTAAAAACCCCACTTATGACACACTATCAGAATGTATGACTGAAACCTCCTCCTGGTTAGAATCTAACTACCTCAGCATCAACCTCAAAAAAACGGAAGCAATGTTCGTAACAAGGTCATCAATCACAGAGAACACCTTCCCAGAAACAATCACAATTAACAGAACATCCATATCTGTTAGAAAAGAAGTAAAATATTTAGGTGTGATAATAGATCACACACTCACCATGCTACCACACATAAAACAAACCGTAAAAACCATCTACTACAAACTAAAAACTATACAGCACCTAAGGCCACTCCTAGAAACTCAAGATTTTAGATCTTTAGTAAATACACTAATCACCCCCCACTTTGACTACTGCAATAGTCTATTAATAGGCCTCCCTCAAAAAAGCACATACCTTCTCCAAAGAGCTCAGAACATCTGTGCAAAAGTAACAGCTAAAGCACGTCTAACAGACCACATAACCCCAATACTGCTAGAACTACACTGGCTCCCAATCAACAGCCGAATCAGATACAAAACTATCCTAACAACCTTTAAACTCATAAAAGCCATAGCCCCCTCACACCTATCCACACTTCTGCAATCACCAAACAAAACTAGATCACACAGACAAAACGAAGCCCACTCTCTTATCACACCAAAAGCCTTCAGGAAGACAAAGAAAACTACTAGCTCCAGAGCATTCACATTCACTGCCCCTACGCTCTGGAATGACCTCCCAATTGACCTTCGCATCATAAATGACCTCTATCAGTTCAGGAAAGAGCTAAAAACCTACCTCTTTACTGAACACTTTGAAATCACATATTCCCCAAAACACCTCCATAACCATGGTAATACACACACGAACCCCCTTACTCAAAACTAAATACCCCCCCCCTGTCTGAAACCCCAAACACACCCCCGATTTACGTCATAAAAGGAAATAAATTCCAAAACATACACAACCACTGTAAATATCCAATGTAAATAAGTTAATGGATGTTTGTATTATTAATACATCTTGAAGTTGAAGTTTTGTTTAATGTAAATAGTTAAAATCAACCGTTCATTGTAAATAGTTAAATCTAATTGTTCAATGTAAATGTATACATCTGTGTACAGTTGTTAAAATGTTCCTTGTAAACCGCCCTTGATCGCTGGAAGGGGCGGTATAGAAATATATACATAAATAAATAAATAAATAAAATAAATAAATAAATAGGGGACCAATATATGGACTTTATGGTGGATACAGGAGCCGAACATTCAGTATTGGCAAAGCCCGTGGCTCCTCTTTCCTCACAATCTGTCACTATTATTGGGGCCACTGGGGCTAAGGCCACTAAGCCTTTCCTGCAGAACCGCATGTGTGAACTAGGGGGACAGAAAATAACGCACCAGTTCCTGTATATGCTTGAATGCCCTATTCCACTTTTGGGCCGAGATATGCTTGCAAAGCTCCAGTCACAGATATCCTTTGCTGAAGGGGGAGAAATGCAAATGACTGTGAACCCAAAGCCAGCTGGATTGATGGTGCTGACTTTTCCCCAAGAAGAAGAGTAGCGGTTCTATAGTACATCTCTAACCAAGTTAGCTAGTTACTGTATACCCACCAACCTTATAGCCCCGCCTGAAGTATGGGCAGAAGATAATCCACCTGGCCTAGCGAAGAACATAGCCCCTGTCATTGTCACCCTCAAGCCAGGAGCGGAACCAGTGCATGTGAAGCAGTATCCTCTTCCCCGACCAGCTAATGAAACTATTGAAGTATGGACTTCTCAAGGAGTGCCAGTCACCTTGGAGCACCCCCCTTCTCCCAGTCAAGAAACCTGGGACAGGGGATTACCGCCCAGTACAAGATCTGAGGCAAGTGAATGATGCAGCTGAAAGTATACACCCAGTGGTACTAAAATCCTTATACTCTCTTGGGACTGATCCCCACTGAGGCTACTCATTTCACCATCCTGGACCTGAAAGAGGCCTTCTTCTGTATACACCTAGCCCCCACCAGTCAACTTTTGTTCACTTTTAAATAGCAAGACCCCACAACAGGAAGGCGGGGCCAACTCACCTGAACTCGATTACCTCAAGGATTCAAAAATTCACCTACTCTCTTTAGTGCTGCCCTGAATCAAGATCTTTCAAGTTATTCAGTGAAGGGTTCTTCTTCAGTATGTGGACAACTTGCTCATAGCCACAAATTCAGAAAGTGAATGTCTACAAGCCACCAGTGAACTCTTGCACCTTTTAAATGAGGCTGGATACAAAGTCTCAAGAGCCAAGGCGCAATTATGTCAAACAAGTTAAATACCTAGGATTCCAGTTGTCCAGCGGAATACAACGCTTGGGACCAGAACACAAAGAAGCTGTATGCAGTATTCCTACTCCAACCACCAGGAGGCAAGTGAGAGCCTTCTTGGGTGCTGGAGGATACTGTCGTATATGGATCCCCAATTTTGCTCTGCTGGCAAAACCCTTGTATCAAGCTACCAAAGGAATGGGAAAATCTCCACTGGAGTGGGGACCTGAACAGGATGCAGCATTCCAATCTCTGAAAAGCGCTCTGATGTTATCACCAGCTCTGGGTCTACCAGATGTCCAGAAACCTTTCTGTCTCTATGTCCATGAGTCACAAGGAAATGCTCTAGGGGTACTGACTCAATCTCTTGGATCTTGGCAACGGCAAGTAGCCTATTTGTCAAAACAATTGGATGTAGTTGCAAAAGGCTGGCCCCCTTGTTTGAGAGCTGTTGCAGCCACAGCCCTCCTAGTGAGCGAAGCAGACAAACTCACTCTGGGACAAAATCTTCAAGTTACTGTGCCACATTCTTTTCTGACCCTCATTTCATTTATTTCATTTATTTAGGCTTGATATACCGCCCAAGACCGAAGTATCAGAGCGGTGTACAATAAAAGGCAGCTGTAGAAAAACAAAGAGAGAAAAGAACGCCATTGGATAACAGGAAAGAACAAGTGAGAGAAAGAGAGAAAACCAGAATAGAGTCTACAGGGCTAAACACAGGAACACGGGGAGGGAAGGAAGACAGGGGGTGGGAGTCGAATGCGACATGAGGGACATGAGTTGAATGGCAGTTAAATGTAACATGAGGGACATGGAACACAAAGGAAGTTTCTGGCTCACAAATTCACGAATGTTGAAGTATCAGAGTATGTTGTGTGAAAACCCCCAAGATACAATTGAAGGTCTGTCAAGCTCTGAATCCTGCTACGTTGCTCCCAGTTGGTCCTGTCCCCCCTCCCCCCCCCCCCGATCATGACTGTTTAGAAATTATGGACACTGTATTCTCAAGTCGCCCGGATTTGACTGATGTTCCTTTGGAGAACCCAGAACCGACTTTCTTTATGGATGGAAGCAGTCTTGTCATCAATGGACATTGTTGTGCTGGGTATGCAGTGGTGACCCTTGATCTGGTAGTTGAGTCCACAGCTCTGGCCCCAGGAACTTCAGCACAGAAAGCTGAACTGATAGCTCTCACTAGAGCACTGACAATAGGAAAAGGGTTCTGTCTAAATGTGTACACAGATTCCAAGTATGCCCTTACAACCTTGCATGCACATGGGGCCCTGTACAAAGAATGAGGGTTGATAATCTCAGGAAGCAAGTCCATTAAGTATGACCCCGAGATATTGACATTATCAGATGCATACTGCCTACAGATCTCAGAATTTAGGAAAAGTAGAACATATGAATAGAACCCTGAAATCTCAGTTGTCCAAACTTTGCCAAGAAGCTCTCCTGAAGTGGCCCCAGGTTCTTCCTATAGCCCTTCTTAGGATATACTTAGCCCCTACCAAGTCTTTAGGAGTTTCCCCTTTTGAGATTCTGTATGGGCGACCCCCGCCTATTGTATAGGGAATAAAGGGAGATATGGAACAGATTAGATCTGAAATTACTAGACAAGAACTATTGGTTTTAATTTCTGTTTTGCAGAGTCTTCATACGTGGGTACAAGATCAGCTGCCCATCCATCTAACAGAACCCCTGCATCCTCTCAAGCCTGGAGTCTCGGTGTGGATCAAAGAGTGGAGAAAGACACCATTGGCACCACATTGGAAGGGACCTTATGTTGTCATCTTATTAACCCCAATAGCAGTTAAAGTCGCAGAACTTGAACCCTGGATTCATCACAGTCGAGTAAAGTCAGCAGCCATTGATAGCACTGTAGGATGGAAGGCAGCTATGAAAATTTTAGCTATGTGGCAATATTACCCTATACCCCAAAATGATGCTTTCAAGCAAGTAAAATATGTGATTTAATTCTCACCCTTTCTCACTTGCAGGTGAGAATAATCAAAGGGGGAATGTGGCAGGCTATGGCCTATAATAGTCTGCAAATATGAAAGGCCTGTAAGTTAGGCCCTGATTCCAACCCCCATCTTAGTAAGAACTAAAAATCTGTAAAAGTCTGAGAAAGCTGTTTTAAACTGCTTAATAAGGAGTCTTCATGAATACATAAATCTTCCATTATTCTTTTGTGTTCTGATAATAGAAATGTTTCAATACATGCATTCCTAGAGCTAGAAACGACCTCGGAGCAGGATAGTATCAATGCCTAGAAACTGTACCTTTGTTAGAACAGTTTGGGAAGGGGGAGCAGGGAGCTAGGCCCAGAAAGGATCCCTGATTGGACAAGTGCAGGGGGCGTTGGGACCAATAGAAAGTCTGCATGTATCAAACTGAAAAGGAATGTATAAAATGAATATGTTTCTGTAAGAGCTTTGCTCAGTCCTTTTTGAAGCTTTGACTAAGTGGGCCTTGTGCACAATAAATTGGCTTGGATCTTTGAATTGACTCCTGGTATTATTTATTGCATGCTTATCAGCTGCTACAGTAACATGTGTACCAATAAAATCATAACAACATTACTTAGCATGTTTTAATTCCCAATAACATGCATAATACCAACCTAATCTAACTGTGTTTGATGTACATATGTATATAGTTACCCTGTTGCTCCAAGTTTAAACCCCTGTTATAATGTAAACACAGAACAGTTTCTGACTGTGCAACCTTTGTTATATGTAAACCGCGCTGATAACAAATAGTGCGGTATATATAAATTGTTAAATAAATAAAGCACAAAAATGCAATGATTTACCCATAGAGATGGTGCATAACTCTGCTTGGCTCCTCATCATATCACCACCATTGCTGAAAATGGATAGAGGGAGAAGATGTCATATAAAAAAAGGAAGTAGCTTTTCTCTATGTAAGTCCAAAACATAGCTATGTCAGGGTGATGTGTTGTTTTTGATGTTTTTGGAAGCAAAGGAACAAACTAAAAGTGAGTCTGCAATTTTTGAAGAACAACTGAAAGAACTGAACTGATCCTTAAAGAGATGAACTGATTTGGGGTTATTTGGAAAGGAAAAAAATAGTATTATATTTATAAAAAATATATGCATTTATCATTAAAAAGGACGAGTGAGGTGAGAGAGAAACCTTGAAAGAGGTGTCTCCTTAATGAACTCTGATAAAAAGTAATTTAGAAAGAGATACTATATACAGTATATGCTTCTTGGTGGGGGTTTTTTGGACTGTTATAATGCTCAAGCCAGGAACTACTTGATCACATTTGATTTAGTAAATGCAAGGAAGATAGCAAGGAAATTGACTAGCATTTAACTTTAAAAAAGGAGACTATGAAAAACTGAGGAAAATGGACAATAAAATCTAAAAGGAGCAAATGTGAATGTTCAGAGTTTACATTAGGCCCTGGTGCTATTTAAAAATAATATCTTGGAAGCCCAGACTGGATGTATTCGATGTTTTTAGAAAGGAGGAAGGAAGGCCAAACCACAGCCAGCATTGCTTAAAGGTAAGGTTAGAGAGGTTGTTATGGCTAAGTGAGAATCTTTCAAAAATGGAAAAAGAGCCAAATGACAAAAACAGGAAATAACATAAGTACTGGCAAGTTAAATGCAAGGCGTTAATAAGGCATAGAAAGAGGGAATTTGAAAAGAAACTTGCCATGGAAGCAAAAGTGAGCAATAAAACCTTTTCGAGTACATTTATAGCAAAACACCAGTGAAAGAATCAATTGGATCCTTAGATGACAGAGGGGTATAAGGGGCACGAAGAGAGGACAAGACCATAGCAGAGAAAATGAATGAAGTCCTTACTTCAGACTTAACTGAACAAAAATTAGGAAACTTATATATGCCAGAAATTATCTTTAAATGTGATATATCAGAGGAATTGAAACAAATCTCGATAAATCGGGAAGATGTAATACTGCTATTTGATAAACTAAAGAGAAGCATATCACCTAGATTGGAGAGCATACATCCCGGGGTGCTGAAAGAACTGACATATGAGATTGCAAAGCTACTTTTAGTAATCTGTGAACTATCATTAAAATCGTCTATAGTACCTGAAGATTGGAGAGTGGCCAATGTAATGCCAATTTCAAAAAGGGTTCCAGGGGTGATCTGGGAATCTACAGACTGATGAGCCTGACATCAGTACTGAGCAAAATGGTAGAAACCATTATAAAGAACAAAATTACTGAGCATATAGATAGTCATGGTTTAATGGCAGAAAGCCAACATGGATTTAGCCAATGAAAGACTTGTATCACTAATCTCTTATATTTTTTTGAATGTGTGAATTAACAGGTAGATAAAGGAGAGCTTGATATAGTGTATCTGGATTTTCAGATAGCCTTTGACAAAGCCCCTCATGAGAGACTCTTGGCAACATTAAAAAGCCATGGGATAGGAGGCAGCATATTATTATGGATCAGGAAATGGTTAAAAGATAGAAGGCAAAAGGTAGGGCTAAATGGCCAATTTTCTCAATGGAGAAAGGTGAATAGTGGAGTACTCCAGGGGTCTGTGTTTATGTTTATGTTTATTTTTATATTTATTGGTTCTTGATATACCGCCCTTTATAATATCAGGGCAGTTTACAATCAGATTAACATTCAGAGTCGGCACAAGGCCAGAATAGGGAAAAGAACTATAATCTTGACAGGAAAGGAGAGGCAGCAAGAACACAGACAAGACATAGAGGAGAGATCGACAGACATAGATAAGTCAGGTCAAGAGTGTGGGTCAGGGAGGTTATAGGTGGAGGTGAACAGATGTGTTTTCAATAAATATTTAAAAGTAGAATAGTTCTGTTCTAAATGGAGTGGTGTGGGTAGGGAGTTCCAGAGGGCAGGGCCAAGGAAGAAAAAGGCAGAGTGACGGGTGGATTGCAGATATGCACGTGATGGGGGGGGAGGTGGAGGAGGTTTATGTGAAGGGAATGGAGGCTACGCATCGGGACATGAAAGTGAAGAAGGTCAGCTAGGTACTGCAGCATGTGGGTATGAATAACTTGATGCACCAAGGTAAGTATCTTGTATTGAATACGACAATCTATGGGAAGTCAATGTAAGTGGAGTAGTAGGGGTGTAATGTGGTCTCTACAAGAAGAGTGGATTATGATCCTGGCCACGGTGTTCTGCATAAGTAGAAGAGGCATAACTGGATATGAATGACACCTGCAAGGGGCCCAACAGCCTGTTTATTTATTTATTTTATTTATTTATTTACATTCTCTTATATACCGCGCTATTCTGCATCAGTGCGGTTTACATTGAACAAATTGAAATAGGTTGGTCGATGCTCTAGGGCAGAGGATCCCAACTCTGGTCCTGGGGGGCCAAACACCATTCAGGTTTTCAGGCCGTCCCTAATGAATCTGCATGAGGTACATTTGCATACAATGGGGGCAGTGCATACAAATGCATCTCATGCATATTTATTAAGGACAGCATGAAAACCTGAATGGTGTTTGGCCCTCCAGGACTGCAGTTGGGAACCTCTGCTCTAGGAAGTGCACATGTTTATGGTGTATGTGCTCTGTAGGGTAAAATATAAGGTGATAGATTGCAGGATCCACAGCTGGGACTTGAACCTGTGACCTTCTGCCCCTTAACTAACTGGCTGTGTGTACTGCACCAAACTGTTACCACAGAGGCAAGTCATTCCCTGGGGATACAATGACTGTTCTTCAGACAGACCTTGTCTGTTGCACTGCACGCCACCCACCTAAACAGGGCTTTGCCTTGGTCTGCTGTGGGCAGATACCACTGCCCCCTCCACCACCACCAGCCCTCCCCCAACATGCTGACATGCCCTTATGCCGGTGGTGCTAGTGGTGCGCAGTCCCAGGTCATCCAGTGTGCCGGTAGGTGACTGCCTATGGTGTGGGGTCTGGGGTAGGGGTGCCTACATAGACATCCATGCTTCCCCCCGGCACCACCTGCCAATGTTATCTGCCCTTTGGGGTACCTGCTGGGTACTGTATCCTGGATGGAACACTGTGGCACACACACTCGTGGGCATGTTTGACCTTGGTCAGTTGCTGTTTTTCTGATTTTCAGTTTCTGCATTCCTATGTGCCACCTAGGCATCTGCCTAGTCCACCCTGTGCCCCAGTTGCCCCACTGCATGTCCCACCTACAGCCCCCTGTACCCCATTTACAGCATCACCATAGTGCCCTTTCATATGTGGGCACTCTGCTGTTGCTGCACATGTAGCACTACTATCACTTTTCTTGGTCTCCCTGCCTTTGCTGTACATTGCCGACTGAACTGGTTTCTCTCTCCTGCAATTGTGCCTCTAATGCGAGGTTTTCAATCACGGTAATGTTCTGCCCTTCATTTCACAGCGTTAGTGTACCTGGAGCCTCTCACCGCCCATTCTCGGCCCATTGACCTCTTCTCTCCACCCTCTTTAGAGACTTACTCCACCCTCTGTGTGACTTAACACCGCCGGAGACGTTATCATGCGTTAAGTGATGTTAACGCATGTTAACGTCACCCGATGCAACGTTAGCGAGTGTTAACGTCGCCAGTGGCGGTAAATCCCGCAGAGGGTGGAGAGAGGGCGGAGAGAAGGGGTCAATGGGTGTCATGGCTGTTTGGCATAAAAAAAAAGAACAAAAGGGAATCAAACACATGACCCTTGGCTTGGGAGGTATCAATACTAACCAGTAGGCTACACCTCCACAGCTCTCTGGTCCGCAATGGCTGGATACAGAAGGATGATGTTTTGGGACAGCAGCTTAGAGGGGCTTTCCCATGGCTGATGTGCAGTCCTATCTTAATCTGAGACCTATTCTTCCTCTCAGATTCTGTTTCTGTTTTGTGCTCCAGTATTTTCTACCATATTCATGTTGATGTTAGGATGGAGTGATCGTTTCTTATCTCTTCTATCTCTGGCTATAGAAAGACTGCAGGTCACCACACAGCATGTCTGCTGTGGTTACCAGGATAGGGTTAACCCACCAGTACCCATGATGCAATGCACATGCAGAATAGCAGTCTACAGCAGGTCACCAGATGTGGTATGCACCTCTACAGCACCGCACCGTGGTAGGGGGTACTGACCGTGTGTGTTATTGGCACGGAGTAGTGTGTGTTACTGGTACAGAGTAGCTACATACCATGCCATTGTGTGGGTTCTGCCCAGCACCAGGTCCTCAGTACCCGGGTTGGATGAGATAAGCATTGTTGTGTATCAGGTATTCCTTGCTGACATACCTAGGATGTTACTGGGTCCATCTGCATTTTCCCAGTCATATCTGGTCCTTGTAGACCATGATGCCCCCAGATTGGTGCCTATCCAGTGTTGTTGCCATGGTTGCTTGTTACAGGGGCAGGGGGGAGTCTGGATCCATATGCAGATTACATAGCACCACCTACCAGACTGCCCTTACTTGGCCAGGGTGGTGGACAGGATCACACTCCACATCTTTGCAAAGGAGGCACATGATGATGGGCTGTGGGACTAGCAACCAGGGGTGTTAACATTGATCTGTACTTGTCACAAGAGTACTGGCCTCAGCTGCCCCACACCACGAACTGACATCCACCAGCAGAGGGCATACTCAGTCTGCACCCTGCAAGGCATTCCCGACATACACATACAAAATGCAGACAGCCCGCTAGCCAGTCCACAGTGCACCTTCCCAGGGGAGCTCTGTGCACCCAGACGTGGGATTTACCCACAGATACCAAGCAGATATCTCAGTGATTGGGCCCCAGAACAGATACCACACAGATATCACTTGAGAGAAACACTGTATGTGGGAACCTAGACATGCCATGGTCACTACTCAGTCAGAGTGAGAGTGACCTCCCAGCATGACATGCTGTGGCCACCCTGTCCATGCAGGTGGTGGTCGGGCACTACAATCTCCCAGCCATTGCCCCACACTGTGTGCAGATGCCCGGTCCGCCCTGTCCACGCCATACCCACAATACCTTGCTCCTCATTATGCACATTGACAGAATAATGCTGGAATCACTGTAAGCATTGTGGGCCCAGTGAGGAGTAGGCAGCCACAAAACAATGTATAGACATACGCACACTCCCACTCCTATGTTGGCATTGTGCAAAGATAGGGGTGGTTGGCAGCCCTGCCTGTCACACTGGTCCTGGGAACAGTGCAGGCATCGCTAAGGTATGTAGGTGCTAGTAGTGCTGCTTTGCTGGAAACCGCTGCTCCATGCTGGGCCCAACAACCTGACAATCCATGGGACTTTGGATAGTGGAGCCTGTGGGTGTGGGTGTTTGTGCTCCTGTTGGTTGATGCTTTGGGGAGTGCACATGACGATGTTGTATCTGCAACGTAGGGTAAAATATAAGGACATGGTCTGTATGAGCCACAACTGTGACCTTTTGCTCCAAGACATACTGTCTGTGTGTACTACACCACACTGTTGCCACAGAAGCAGAGTAGTCCCTAGGGCTACCTTTGCTGTTCATCTGACAGACCTTTGCTGCACTGGTACAGGGCACGGCTTTGGTCCGCTGTGGGCAGGTGTCACGGCCCCCTCCACCACCAATGGCCCCTCCCCCACCATGCTGATGTGCCCATATGCTGTTGGTGCTGGTGGTGCGCAGTCCCAGGCCATCCACTGTGCAGGTAGGCGGGTGCCTAGGGTGTGGGGTCTGGGGTGGGGGGGCATACATGGACATCCACACGTCCCCCCCATCACCGCTTGCCACTATTATGGCCCTTCCACATCGGGGGAGATGGTTGGGGGTTGCAGGTCGGTGATCTAGCAACTATTGGCTAGGGTGGGCCTGGTAGATAGATTGTGTTCTGCCAGCAGACTGTGGACAGGCTAGGGTATGCAATACGGGTACAGCGTATCCACTTTATTTATTTTATTTATTTAAAAGGATTTATATACCACCTTATCCTGTAATCAAGGTGGTTACTTTGGACTGCTGGGTGTATACATGTGTCAGGCAACGCATGGCTGCTCCCTGCACTGTCCTTCCCAGGGGCTGGTGTGATGGGTGTTCGCATAGCTGGGTGTTTGGACAGTTTGGGATGAATCCTGGGGTGAGTACGTGGACCCCTATTAGAGTGGTTCCCAGATGTGCACTGCTTGCCCCAACACAGGCATTGTGTTTCCTGTGTGACGTTTTAGGTACCTGCAGGGTACGTCTCCCCTGGGTGGAGTGCAGACTACTGGGCAAGTTTGACCTTGGTCAGCCGCTGTCTTGCTGTTTTTCATTTTCTGTGTTTCTCTGTGCCACCTAGGTGGCAGCCTGGTCTGTCCTGTACCCCACCTGCACCCCCCACAGCCCCCTTTGTAGCATCACCATAGTGCCCTTTCATACTTGGGCACTATGCTGTTACTGCACATGTAGCACAACTATCACTGTTTTTGGGCTCTCTGCCTGTGATATACATTGCTGACAGGAAATTGTTTTCTCTCTCCTACAAATGTGCATTTACCGACAGGTTTTCACTCGCGGTACTGTTCCAGCGTTAATGTGACAGCGTTAGTGCAGCAGGGGCCTCTCCCTGCCCACTCCCCGCCCATTGACCCTCTCTCTTCGCCTTCTCTCCACCCTCCGGTACAGTTACAGCCGAGAGGCATACCCCATCTGGTGACCTGCTATAGACTGCTAATCTGCATGTGCATTGCATCATGGGTACTGGTGGGTAAACCCTATCCTGGTAACCACAGCAGACATGTCGTGAGGTGACCTGCAGTCTTTCTATATCCAGAGATAAGAAACAATCACTCCATCCTAACATCAACATGCATATGGTAGAAAATACTGGAGCACAAAACAGAAACAGAATCTGAGAGGAAGACTAGGTCTCAGATTAATATAGGACTGCACATCAGCCATGGGGAAGCCCATCTAAGCTGCTGTCCCAACACATCATCCTTCTGTATCCAGCAGATAGAAGATCAGAGAGGTATAGCCTACTGGCTAGTACTGATACCTCCCAAGCCAAGCGTCATCAGTTTGATTCCCTTTTGTTCTTTTTTTTAATGCCAAACAGCCATGACGCCCATTGCTCTCTTTTCGACAGAACGCCACCTACCTGTCCATTGCCTTTTATGGCTTCAGGTACCTTAACGCTGCACTTAACACTGATGACATTACCGCAGTTTAGTAAATGTACCCCTTAGTCTCAAAAATTGACCCAAAGGTAAACCCCTCCTTAATGGACCCGGATGATAGCTTTGGTATCTCAGCAAAGTATTTCTTTGAACGCATTTATGATAAAGAGTAGTAGACAATCCATCTTTGGTTGCCAACACAGCTCTTTTTTTTCTGTTGAGGCCATTAAAAAATTGTTAGAACATCCTTCTTTGCTGGATGATACTACTCAAGCGATTCAATCTATATCGACCACTTCATGGGTTGAGTTTAAGAATTTATATAAAAACTCAAATTGTATTCAGTTACATGCAGCAATTATGACTCAGCATTTAAATAGAAAATGATACCTAGGGGTTTGAGGATGATGAGGCCACCTCATATGTTTGTGGATAACATTGTTTTATAGGAAATGGAACAGTATTCTAAACAAGTGTGGTTTAGATCTCATTGACACACCGCTCACGATCACGGTCTTTACACTTTAGCTGTCTCTCTTGATCTTTCTGCAGCATTTGATCTGGTGGACCATTGCACACTCCTTACTCGTCTTCAGGATGCCGGTCTTTCTGGTGTGGTTCTTCAATGGTTTCACTCTTTTCTTTCCTGTCGCTCTTTTTCGGTTGTAACCGGGTCCTCTTCTTCAGCTTCCACTCCTCTCTCCTGTGGTGTGCCCCAAGGGTCTGTTCTTGCCCCTCTGCTCTTTAATGTTTTTCTAGCCCCTCTTGCCCTTATAATCCAGCAGTTTGGTATCTCTGCATATTATTATGCCGATGACATCATTTTATTACATCATACCAACTCTCTTACGCCTGATCTTTCCCCTCTTAATCTTTGTCTCTCCGCCGTTGCCTCCTGGTTCTCCTCCAATTTTCTTCATGTAAACCCGGCTAAGTCTTTTGCTATCTGGTTCACATTTGGAAGCCCCTCCCCCACCTGCGCTCCCTCTTTTTCTTCCCAACCTATTCCTCTTGTTTCCTCTATTCGTTACCTTGGTGTTGTTCTTGACTCTGCACTTTCTTTTAAGGAGCATATCTCCTCAGTAGTCCAGCGTTCTTTTCTTTCCCTTAAACAGCTCCGGGCTGTGCGCCCTTTTCTCTCCTCTTCTGCCCTGGCCACACTTCTCCTTTCCTTTGTGATGTCTCGTCTTGATTATTGTAATGTCTCCCTAGCTGGTCTCCCTCAATCCCAACTCTCTCATCTCCAGCGTGTCCAGAATACTGCCGTTCGTCTTCTCACCTACGCCTCTCGTTATGATCATGTCACCCCTCTTCTTCTCCACCAGCACTGGTTACCCATCCCATTTTGTGTCCAGTATAAAATTCTCACTGTTGCAAATAGGGTGGTTCGCACGGGTATCCCTCTCTACCTTGCTGATCAGATCCATTTCCGCACTTCTCATCGTTTGCTCCGCTCCATTCACACAAACCGGTTGTCCCTCCCTTCTCCCTCCCAGGCTCACCTTGAATCTACCCGTTCTTCCGCTTTTTACTTCTTGGGCACTAAACTTTGGAATTCGCTCCCCCCTCTCCTCCGTGCAGAAGAGTCTTTCCAGTCTTTCAAAGCGCAACTCAAAACCCATTTCTTTTGTCTAGCGTTTAACCTCTCACCCACAGTCATGTCTCCCTCTCCCTCCGCCTGCTGATGTGTGCTCTGTCGCTTTTCTCTGCCTTTTCTCTAGTCTTTCCTATTTTTAATGGCATTCCTTTCCTCCTTAGCAGTCTATTTTTAAGGTTTTTAAATTATTTTAATTTTATTGTAAACCGCTCAGATACCTTTGGTCTTGGGCGGTATAATAAATCTTTTAATAAACATAAACATAAACATTGCTCTATTGATTGAACGGTTATCTGCAGAAGAGGTAACCATTAAACATCAAATGGATTCCATAGACCAACGATTAAAACTGGACTTATCTGAAGCAAATTATAAATCTAATTGTGTGGAATTAGCGCAACAATTGTCTCAATTTAAGGAGATGTTAAGATCTTCAAAATTTAAAATGTTTACATGTAGAAACATAGAAACATAGAAAAATGACCATAAAAAAGACCATATGGCCTATCTAGTCTGTCTTTCCATATCAACAACTACAACAGTCCCTTTTTTCTTTAGAGATCCTCTGTGTTTGTCCCATTGTGATACACTGAATTATCAGAAAGATCAAGTTTATACTTGGAATACACAAAAAGAGAGGGAATTTAATAGTAATAAAAACAAGTTACATTTGATACTTCATCTAATGATAATGACAGTGACTCATCCTCACGATCATATAAGAAATCGCTTGTGCAGCGGGACTTTTCAAACACCCAACACACTGAACAGGTTTTTCAGTTGGGCCGCTCTCGGGGTCGCTGGCCATATTGATTTCAACAGGGGGAGGGTCAGAGGGGACCCATCACCCGGTCATACACCAAACAGCAATTATTAATTTGATAAAAACATTACTTATGAAAACTCAAGAGAATGTGTTGAATGTGTTCCTACCTCTCGGTGTGATCCATTTAAAATGAGACAGGCTCTGTATTAGTTCTTTAGGAAATTACAGGTTATACATTTTTTTGAAGGTGCTGTTTCCTCACATACTGTGGATGATTCAATTTGTTGTAATCCCTCCAAATGGATACCACCAGGAATAGTTGATCCCACAATACTGACTTTTCAATGATTAGTATTAGCAGATTTGTTTGTTTTAGAGCACTCTACCACATGTTCTTTCTCTAATTTAACAACTCAACAACATCGAGCTCTTTGGGAATTAGGAGCAAGGCAAGATATTGTGATACGGAGAGCCGGTAAGGAGGAGTAATTGTTATTCAGGAAATATCAGGTTATCACAGTTGCCTCATTCAGCACCTGAATGATTTAAAATATTATACAGTATCACCGAGTGATCCTACCCTGGAATTGGCTGGTGAAATACATGATTACATAGCAACAGCTTTTTCGAACAACTAAAAATGAATATGATTTTTTATATAAAACGCATCTTTGTATTCCAATTATGTATAGGGTACCTAAGGTGCATAAATCTTTGACTGCACCCCTGTGTCGTCCTCTTGTATCCTGTAGGGATTCCATTCTGGAACCCTTGTCTCAATTTTGTGATAGTTTTTTGCAGACTTTGATAATGCGAGAACAGTCATATATTAAGGATTCCATTCTATTTATATCTTTATTACAGCAGGTTTCATTCAACATACATTCATCAATTCTGGTGACTGTGGATATCATTTCATTATATACTAATATAGACTAGCTTGAGGCTTTGGATGTCATTGCTCAATTTCAATTCTCACTCCTAGCAAGGCTACCAAAACATTTTGGCTTGCATTTATTGCATTTAGTTTTGTGTAAGAATTATTTTTTATATGATTTTACATTTTATTTACAGATATATGGAGTAGCAATGGGGACCATGGTAGCTCCATCAGTGGCTACTCTTTATATGGCCCGTTCTGAAGAATCTCATATTTACAAATCTCCCTGGTTCTCTTATATTCCTTTTTGGACTGATTTTTTGGACGGGTTGTTTTTCCTTTGGACAAGTGCTGAATCAGATCTTCAGGAATTTTAGGGGTGGATTAATTCCATTAAATCAAATATTCAGTTTAGACCAAAATTTCATTCAACACACATTGAATTTCTGGACCTCTGGGTATATAAAGATAAAGATCGATTGTCTACTACTCTTTATCATAAATCTATTCAAAGAAACACTTTACTGAGATACCGAAGCTATCATCCGGGCCCATTAAGGAGGGGTTTACCTTTGGGTCAATTTTTGAGACTTAGGGGTATGCTAACTAAACGGCAGTAAAGGAGCAAGTGTTCCGTTAATGGGTGTTAACTGTGCAGGTGCACACTTAGCACGTGCAAAAAGGCACTTTAGCGAGCGCTAACGGCACCAGCAGCGTAAAGTGCCCTGTGGGTGGAGAGAAGGCGTGCATGGGGCAGAGAATGGGGGTCAATGGGTGGGGAGTGGGCAAGAACAAGGCTTGTTCCCTTAACGCAGGCACCTTAACAGCAGGAGCCCTAACTCAATTCCAAACCTCGCGGAAAGGGTGTTTTCTGAGGAGAAAGAGCCTATTTTATGTCTGCAATGTGATGCACAGAGAGGGGAGCCCAAATGAGTGATAGTAGTGCTCCATTAGCAGCAACAGCATAGTGTACAAGTATGAAAGGGCACTATGTTGATGGTGCAAATGGGAGCAAAGGAAGTGGCACATGGGTCATGCAGAAGGGGCCGCTGGTGCACAGGGGGGACCAGGCTGCTGCCTAGATGTCACATAGGAACATAAGACTACAAAATATGCCAAACTGTGTCAGACCAAGGTCCATCATGCCCAGTATCCTGTGTCCAACAGTGGAAAATCTAGGTCACAAGTACCTAGAAGTTTCCCCAAAAGACACACAGGATCCCCAGCAACTGTAATAGGGCAAGCAGTGCATAGCTCAGATCCTGTTTAGCAAAGGTTTATGGATCGTTACCCAGGAACCTGTCCAAACTTTTTTAAACCTAGATACACTGACAACTTTTGCAACATCCTCCAGTAATAGATTGCAGGGTTTGATTACACATTAACTGAAAAAATATTTCCCCCTAGAAGACCCAAATGAGTTACACTGTAGCCACATTACAGGTCCTCTAGTCTGTCCACAGTCTGATGGCATAAAAAAGTGACTTACGTTTACCTGTTCTACTCCAGTCAATAATCTATAGACCTCTATCATATCTCCCCCCAGCCGTCACTTCCCCAGATTGATGAGCCCCAACCTTTTTAGCCTCTCCAGAAAGGGGTATTCTTCCATCCGCAGAACCATCTGTGATATTCGTCATGATCCCACAGTGACAGTGGCAGCACACAGTCCTGCTACTGCTGTGGAAAGGCAATGTGCCACATAGGATGGTCCAAGGGTCCTGGCACCACAGACAGAGATCTAGGCTGCCTTCCTCCACCCCCCCCCCCTCCGCTGCCACAGAACCCAGCTATGGGGGAAGAGGCCGATAGTGCCAGATGCTGTAGCCCTCCAGGTAGCTGGAAAAAGCAGATGCCTGGAGAAATACTACAGCAGTGGCTGCCATCTTCCCCCCAAGATGTAGCGGTGGCAGGCAGTGATGGGGCCCCTGCATGGGCAGCTGGTGGGGGGGGGGGGCTGCATGGCCATCCCTGTGTGCCCCTGCCTCTCCATCCAGCCCTTTTGCCCAAGGTGCCCACCAAACCTACATGTTTAACATGCTGGGACTGCAACCACCACCACTGACAAAGCATGGGCATGTCTGCATGGTGGGATGTTGGTGGTGGCATGAGAAGTGACACCAGCATGCAGCAGACAGAAGCCTTGTCCTGGTCATGTGCACCATGTGCATTGCAGCATGTGCCAAAGGTCAGCTGAAGAGAAGCATGTCAGCAACAGAAGCTGCTATTCCCATAAGGCAACACTGTGGTGCAACACACACAGTTGGTGTGTATCTGTGCGGAGGGTCACCGGTTTCTGTATTGCATATTCCTGTGGACAAAGTTTAGCTGATAATGTAAGTACAACTCCAACATGTGCAACTCTCAAGGCGATGGCCAGCAAGGGTGAAAACACCCACCAGCAGCAATGACAGGCTCCACTATCCACAGCTGGTTGGAGGCTAATAGCACATGGTAATATAGCACGTGCAAACAGTGCACACATTATCAATCTGTGGTGAGGGCAAGGCATGGTACGTGCAAACAGAGCACACGTTATCAGTCCTTGAGCTGACATTTGGACAGGAGTGTCAAGCAGGAATGCCAACCATCTCCACTTTTGCTCAGTATACCAATGAGAGTGTATGCGTGTCTGTATGGATCCCCCTTTGTCCTTGGCTTTCTGCACTGCATTTTGGCTCACATTGTCTGAGTTTTTTCCAACCTGTTTGGAAAATGTGAATAAGGTGAAACAGAGGATTGTGGGTATCACCTGAAACAGCGCAGATTGGCCTGGATGTGTCTGCCACAATGATAGGGCCACTGGCTGAGATGCCATCATGCCCGTCTGCCACGTGCATTGCCTGGGTGGCCACTGTATGTTATGCTGAGATGGCACTCTCACTATGACCAAAAAGTGACCATGGCATGGCTATGTATCCACATAGCTCTGTTATAATGTTTGGTTCCAGTGATATGGATGTACTCTTTGCCTGTGGGTGCTAATCACTGAATAAATGCTTTGGTTTTACTGCTGGGTAACTCAAGGCAATGTGCTCATGGTCACACTATGCATATGCCATGCATGCTGACCAGCAGACCTACTATAGTTGGTTTGTGCTTGGCTGACACAGCCCAGTGAAGAGCAACAGGGCAGTCTCTCTGACCCTGCTGTAGTTAATTATTAGTTTATTTATTATTTTATTTATTTATTTATTTATTTTATTTACATTCTCTTATATACCGTGCTATTCTGCATCAGTGCGGTTTACATTGAACAAACTGAAATTACATTGAACAGGGCATTATAACTTGGAGATAACTATTTTACAGGGAACATGGGCTATGGAGGGTTAAGTGGCTTGCCGAAGACCACAAGGAGCACCTGTGGGACTAGAAACCCCAGTCCTCAATGGTTGGGCAGTAGTGGCTCATGGCCTACTCATTGGGGTCCGACAGGACTGTAGTAGTAGTAGCTACACACTGCCACCGCAGTGGCTGCTCATGACATCAGCATGTTGACAGGGGCCCCTAACCTGCACTGTTATTGAAGGATTAGTGTCCAATGGGCAGAACACAGGGCTGAGCTGCTGTTGTCACTGTCACCCTCAGCATACAGGAAAAAAAGCATAACACACTGCAGATAATACCTGATAAGCACAAGCAATGATGTGGACCTACAACACAGCCAACAGAGATCATCTCTAATATTGCAGGTTCAGTTGACCAGGTGCTGGGCACCTCTCCTCACCCTCAGGGTGGCAGCTGAAACTTCTCTGCAGCACAGTTTGCTGTTGCAATGTGCATGTAGCACACACAGCCCTTACTGAGCCGATATGCTGGATCAGTGCATTCTCCATTTGTTCTTCAGCTGCAGACTGCTGTTTTGCATGTGCAGTGCCTCATGGGTAGTGGAGGACCCAAACTATGCCAGCAAACAGTTTGATCAAAGATCTGCAGGCTCTATACATCTTCACAAAGCTGTGTGGCAGTGTAACCTACTAGTTGGTGCAATATCTCCATGGTCAAAGGTCCAGAGTTTGATTCCCACTTGTTCATTTTATGCCTGGGTGTGCTTTCAGAGTCCTGGGTCTGCTGTGACCTGTAGACAATCATTCTTCTACATTTCTATGCATTATGGCGACATGTTTGGTAGCCCAATATGACATTACCCATCATGGACAACTGTGAACATGGCTTTAGTGGCTCTGCCATGGCACATTGTAGTGGGTCAGTGATGTATATGCAGCAGATGTCTGGGTCAACTGGTATGGATGTGTTTTCTGTTTTGCTATCTTTGTGACCTCCCAGCTTTACATAAAGAGGATATATCTTGTACATTCAGGCACCTAACACTCATTGCATAGCCATTCCCTGCACTGTTCTGCTATTATTACTTGCCCCACATGGGGCAAATGGGTTCAACTTGTCCCTTTCTATCATGCCACTTTGTTGAGTGTGTTGTCTTGCAGTTGCACAGGCTGAGGCACCAGTCCCGCCTGCACAAATGGTGTTTCATGTAGCCCATGGCACTGCTACATTTGGTTCACACACACCGAATGCTTTTGGCCTGTATGATCCCATACATCCACCCACCACACACAATGCAAATTCTCTGCTTGGATGCTCCATGACACAGCCCTGCACCCACCACTTGACCATCAAGGAGATTCATGGTGGGCAGCTTATTGGCAGTAAGCTGTCCCACCATGGCCCTCAGGGGTCATTTGCAGCAGTTAGTCATATCATGCACACCTCTCTTGTGACTACTCCATATGCACACTCATGGACAAACCTCCCTTTATTGCCCACATCAGGTACATGCTGCCTCCACCAAGACACTCTCCTGGCCTATGGCATGCCACACACTGACAGTACATCTGGATACCTGTCCACACCTCACAGACACTCTAATGTAGCTTATGGCATGGTGTATGCTTTTAGGTGCATCTAGGACTGCATGCCTGTCACAGCGCCTCCTGCTGCTGCATCCCCTCCGCTGACTCCGCTGCCACCTCCACCCACCCATGATACAGCCAACACCCAAACTGACCTTCATCACTAGATAGCTGCCTATCTCACCTAGTCAACAGCATAGGCCTGCTGTATGGTCAGACATGCTCATTATCAGGACCGTACCGAGTCCTGTGCAAGCGGTGCAGTCGCACAGGGCACAAAGATTTAAGGGGCGCATTTTGGCTCTCTGCCATTGCCTGCCACCGCCACTTTAGCAACGGAAGGCAGCGGCAGAGAATGAAATGCGCCCCTTAAGTCTTCTCGCTGGCACACTAAGGAGGTCCGGTCTCTCAGGGTCCAGACCTGCTTAGTGTGCCGGCGAGTTGCACATCGGGTGCGCGCCTCTTCTCTCCCGCCCTCATAAAGTGGCTAGATGGAAGTGCGGGAGGGGGGGCGCACGCCCGATGTGCAACTCGCACAGGGTGCTTTTCACCGTCGGTATGGCACTGCTCATCATACATACTTCCACATTGCCAGGCATCAGGTGAGTCAACTCCATCAGCTACCAATTGTGCTTGCATCCATACCTTCTCCAATGGCTTCCCTGCCCTCTTATCAGGTTTCAGTGGCTTTTCTGCATTAAGGTGCATGCCAGACACCTTCCCACAGCATGTGCTATTACCACACAATAAGTATCCACTACCACCCTTTTATGTCCTATTACTGCCCGCTAAGTGTCCACTAGCACCCCTTAATGACGGAACGCCTCTTACATGCCCAGTACACTTACCGCATGGTAACACCTTATCACTGCCATTAACGCATGGAAATGACTACTCCTTTACCACTGTTTAGTAAACATACCCCTTAGACATATTTGTGCATCAGAATTGGAATTTTACAAATATGCGAGAGATCTGTTCCAGCATCTGCTGGACAGGGGATATCCACAATTCATTATTTGTCAGGCTTATAGGAGAGCCCGATTTAATCATCCTGAATGGTGGCATTCAAGCATCTCTTCAATTAGTTCCTCTGAAGCTTCTAAAAATATTGTGGGTGTATTACCGCTGACATTTCCACAGTTATGCAGATGCACACCGAGCCATCTTCGGGCCCGATTCTGTATGCTGCGGGAACATTTTGCTCCCGCGGTAGAGAATCAGGTCCTAATGGGCCATCCTGCTCGGGGCCGTTTGGATGGCCCGGATGTGCTCCTTTCAGAATTGGGCTCCACATTTCACAGATGTCTGCTAATTTGTATTTATTCACACATTTTTAAATATATATAGTGATCACATACACTGAAGTATTTTCAGAATCTAATAGATAAGTTTCATCTATTTGTCTGTGTGCTTTGACAAATCGAATCATATTAATGGCCTTGAAAATAGAACCTGTTATTTTATTTTCACTGATATCTTGCTATGGAAACAAAAACATATTTGCTATAGAACTTAAATCCGTTAGGTTTTTATTTTTTAATTTTTATATAGTTTCCAAACAAAATGAAACCTGTGCTACTTTTTTGGTGTCAATGCATGTTCAGTTTGCCTTGATGATCCATTTCCCTTTTTCTAGTCTACTTATTTTTAGCTATATCCCTGCCTTTTTAATGTGTTTTTCTAGTTTCCTCCTAATTACTTTTTAGTAGCAATGGCAATGCCAACCAATTTCAATACCCTGGGTAGCCTTCTGCAAGCTATCATTTAGCTGTAGGTGTTCCATTGCTTCAAATGAGGAACAGCAGGGAGGAGAGGACGGACACAACATCTTTCTTATTACAGGTCAGCATTTCTTAATGTTGGGTAAGTTTATTCTAATTTTCTATTCCGACAATTGAAATTCTACTTCACAACAAAATGTACGCACTAATGGGCAGATATTTATATGCCATGGTCAGCTTTTTTTTTAAGCTCCAGATACAATATTTAAATTAGTCACAAATATTTCAGCACCTCTTTCTGGATAGCGACTGGTGCTGAATATAGATAGATTGCAGTGATATTTGGTCCATTATGACAGGGCAAATTTATAACAGGTTGTCTAGGCAAGAAGGCAACTATTTGATGTCTATTTTATAAAGACGAATATGCATGTATGTGCCTTTATGAAAAACTAGAGGCGAACCGACAGAAATACGAGGAGCAAACTGTGGTGAAATTGAAGCCACAGACATTTTCCACCTGCTGTGAAGCAGGTATAAATGGTAGCTTGTGAAATACATACCTGGAATGAAAACTGCCCAAAGTGCAAGCAGGGTTCAGGAAAGGGCGAGGAACAAGAGACATTATCGTGGATGTGAGATTGATCCTTGAAAAGACAAAAGGATATCCATATGTGTTTTATTGACTACTGCAAACATTTTGACTGTGTAAACCATGAGAAACTCTGGGCCACATTAAGAAACATGGGTATACCAGAACACCTGAGCTTTCTCTTGCACAACCTTTACATAGATCAAGAAGCAACAGTTTCAATGGAACTAGGAGAAACAAAATGGTTTAAAATCAGCAAAGGTGTATGACAAAGCTGCATGCTTTCCCCCTACCTGTTTAATTCATATGCAGAACAAATCATCAGAGGAGCAGGACTGTATGAAGACAACGGAAATGTGAAGATTGGTGAAAGACTCATCAACAACCTTTGCTATGCTGATGATACCACATTACTGGCTGACAGTGAAGATGATTTGAAACATTTGCTTCTCAAGATCAAGGAATATAGCCTTAAAATGGAAAGTGGAAAAATCAGTAAGTTCATCATTGATGGAGAAAAAATTGAAATGGCTGACAGCTTTAACTTACTTGGTTCAACAATCAATAAAGAAAGGACTAGCAGTCAAGAAATTCGACGATATATTGCTCTTGGTAGAATGGCTATGAAGGACCTAGACAAGATTTTCTCCATTCAAAGATTCGACTTGTCCAGGCCATGATATTTTTTAATAATGTCATATGGATGCAAAAGTTGGACAGTGAAAAACATACGAAGAAAATTGATGCCTTTGAATTATGGTGCTGGCAACAAATGCTGTGTATATCATAGACTGCCCGAAGTACAATCAGTCAGTACTAGAGGAGATCAAACTTAAGCTTTCCTTAGAAGCTCAGATGACAAGACTTTGACTTTCATATTTTTCACACATCATACAAAAAGAGAGATCATCGGAGAAAGACATAATGCTTGGGAAGGCAGAAGGTCATCGTAAAAGAGGAAGGCCGGCAATGAGATGGATCAATACAATAACAGGCAGCTATGGATACCATTCTATCAACAATGAGCCTCTTGGGTGAAGATCAAACAAAGTTAAGGTCAACTATCCAGAGGGTCGCCAGGGATCAACACCAACTTGACAGCACTTAACAACGACAATATCAGTATTTAATTCATTTGTGACTCCACCTGTGCTCTTCCCAAACTCCGTTCCAAAACACGCCTACATATCAGTCTGTAGGGATATCATGAGGAAGAATCTCCCAAAACTCTGGAGCAGATAACTAAGGTTAGAAAAAACTAAGGGGTATGTTTACTAAACTGCGTTAGTGCGATTCGCGTTAGGAGCCGCGTTAGAGACAGAAACCCCAAATAAGGACATGGGCAGTACATCGTTGCCGAGAACGCGCCGAGAACGCGTGCTACAAGGCACCATAAATGAATGAGCGCTACAGGGCATGTTACCGCGCATTAATCTTAAGAAGGCGCGTAGACATACAATCATAGCAACAGAGCTGTAGCACAATGGTTACAACACTGACTGATAGTACAGGGGTCGTGAGTTTGATTCCCCAGTGAGCCCAATGTATAAGGCTGGCTGAGGCAGCACCCTTTACATTTAAGTAGTGATTGTTGAGGCATTTGACATGTATTTTAATGTGTGCTGCCAGCAAACACACCCTCACGGTGGCATAACCTAAGGTGCTGCATAAGGCACCCCATAAGGCACTCCATAGGGCACATTATAAAGTGTACTGTCTGCCAAGGCACCCTATAATGTCCCCTATAGGACACCTTATAAGGCTGTGAACAAAGCCCTGGCTGGCTGCAGGACTGCACGTCACCACACAAACTGTCTGCTGTGGTTACCAGGATAGGGTTAACCCACCCGTACCCATGATGCACTGCACATGCAAATCAGCAGTCGAGAGATGGGCACAAGATTGGGTATGCACCCCCACAGCACCTAGACCAGGTAGGGGGAACAGACTGTGTGTGGTACTGCCACAGAGTAGCCACAGACAGTCACATTGTGCGGGTACTGTGCCCACCCTGAGGTTGAGGTGGGGCACCCAGCACCATTCATGGCTGAACTATGCCATGCTGCAGGTCCCCATCAGTGTGTGATTGGTAGTCCGTTAGGCATACCTAGGATACATCTGTGCACTGCTGTATGTCTTGGTCATGTCTAGTCCTTATGGGCGATGATGCACCCAGAATAGTGCATATCCTGTGTTGGTGCCATGGTTACCTGCTGTAGGTGAAGGGGGGGTGTATGGACTGTCAGATGGCTGCCTAGGGTGAGAACTTACACAATCTTGACGATGCATATATTCATATGATTCTTGCAAGGTATTGTGGGTATTGTAGTTCATTCACTCCCAAACACAGCTGATGACAATAATTTGAGTTGTGAAACCAAGTGGTAAGATCAATAAAATACTTCTTTTATTGATGGGGTTTAATTCACCCAGCACATGTATGCTTGATAGCACTATAAATGAGGTTACTTGCTTGCAGTGTTTAAAATGGATAACAAAAAGTCACAAAGTAAACCAGAAAACAACCTTCAGCTTGTCAGGCAATTAGCTAATGTTTTCTTAGCAAATAATTACCAAATACAAAGGCACAAAGTAAAGAATAAACTTTGCTGGTTAGGTTAACTTCTGCTTATTTTCCACGCCGATCTCAGCAGTGATTCTCCCTTGCTCACACACACAATCAGGGGCAGCCCTAATTACTATCAATGGACCAGCTGAAAGCCTTTAGCTGGCTGGCTGCTACTGTGTGAGCCCAAATCCTGCTTTAAGAGCTGTTTGCAGTGGAAATAAAGAACAAAGTTAGGTTTCTTTGTGATGGCTGATGTGTTTGCTCATAGAAAACTAGCAATAGCATTTAGATAAAGAACAGTCCATGTAAATAGTTTCATCTGCTGTATTTCCCCCTGCATCAACAATCATAGGGTCAATATCATACATTGGCACAGATGAGTCTTTCATTAAGGCACTATCATGAGAATGCTTATTCCCTTGCTGCCATTCTCTATTATAGATAGGGTCTGGATCAGTGTTCATACCTGAGCCTCTCCTGCTATCATTATTCCTCTCTGTATAGCCTGGCCAATATGTAATCCAATTCTGATGTCCAGCCTTCCAATCTTGATCCCTGGACACTGGATCTTCTCTCACATACCTTCTGGCCTTGGTCTGAAAGTCCCTTCCACATGCAGTCTTCTCTCTTCCAGGTAGCCACTGGTGATTCCTATCTCTGCCACTCCATTCCTCTGGCTGAATCCAGTCCAATGGACTCTGCTGGCCTTTGGAATACCTCCCAGTATGAGTTCTGCCTTGGAATCTCCCAGACCTTCAATGGCCTTTCTTCTCTTCCTTCCAGAGAGTTTCCTTCTCTCTCTATCTGCTTGGCTTGGCTTCTGTTTCTCCAGGTGATACTGGTGCTTGTAGCCGTTGCTGTCTCTGTATCTCTTCCTCCCTCTGTAGCTGTTATCTGAAGAATAATCTCTATTCTTATTCTGTCCTAATGTGTGCTGCTCCCTAACACAGCGCAGCTGTGTTGAATCAGGCCCTGCCCTTTGAGATGAGTGCTTAGGGATTACCTCATAGCTCTCTTGATTGCACACACATTCTCTCACTTCAGCCCCTCTCATGGCTGCTGGAAACCTGGTGCATTCTGGGACTGGTAGTCTTTTATGTGAAAACTCTGTTTTCTTGCTTCTACCAGAACTGACAGGTTGCTTGTTCAGAGTCACATCATCTTTTCTATAGCTCCTACCTGAGCTATGATAAGCTTCCTTATCACATACCCCCCTGCTTAAGTTATTATGGACTGGTTTTACTGGTGAAACTGCTTCTCTACAGTCCGTAATACCTACGAGAGTGTTATCTTCTTGAAGCTCACTTACTTCCTGACTGGGTTCAAGGTCATTATCTACAGGCCTCTCCCTCCAAGACTTAAGTACATTAATATGGTAGGTCTGCCTACGCCCTCTGGCATTTTCTACCATATAAGACACTGGGCTTACTTGTTTAACAACCTCCCATGGCCCCTTCCACTGTACCTCAAATTTTGGAGCAGTTCCTGCTACTTGAACCAAAACCTTTTCACCAATGCTTAATTGGCGTCTTTTGGCCTTTCTATCATACCACCCTTTCTGGCGAACTTGACTGTCCTGCAGGTTCCTCTCAGCAACCTGCGACGTCCTTTTCAAACGTGCTCTCAAGTCACGTAGAAACAGTGGCACCTCCTGACTTCCTGGTTCAGGATCAATCCATTGTTCCCTCAAAATATCCAACAAACCCCGGGGAGCCCTACCATACATCAACTCATAAGGAGTTACACCTAGGGACACTTGAATTCTTTCCCTGCAGGCATATAAGGCAAAGGGTAATAACATATCCCATTCTTTTACCTCTCCTGCTAACCCCCTTCTCAACATTTGTTTGAGAGTTTGGTTGAATCTCTCCACCAAACCATTTGATTGTGGATGGTAGGCTGAGGTTTTCACGTGACGAATGCCAAAGGCATCCCAAACCTGGGCCAAATATTTGGATACAAAATTGGACCCTCGGTCAGTCAACACCTCTCTTGGGAATCCCACTTCACAAAACAATTTTACTAGCTCTAAAGCTATTGTTTTTGCAGAAACATTCCTCAATGGTATGGCCCAGGGAAACCTTGTTGCCTGATCTACCATAACTAGGATGTATTGGAAACCTCGGGGCGTTTTAACTAATGGGCCTACAATATCCATGGCAATGCGACCAATTGGGTCTGTGATGATTGGCATGGGGATCAATGGCACCACCGGTGGGTGTGCCGCTGTAACTCGCTGACACGCTGGACATGCAGCACAAAACTGGGCAGTTTCTTTGAAGATACCTGGCCAGTAAAAACGCACAAGTATTTGATCCAGCGTTCCTTGCATACCTTTATGACCTCCCACTGGATGATCATGTGCTAGTCTAAGTACTAGCCCTTTGAAAGTTGTGGGTACCACCAATTGTTTATGTATGGCACCATTTCTGGGGTCCTGACTCTCTCTATATAATATGTCATTATCTAGTCTGAATCTGGGCAATTCCTCCCTGACCTCCTGAGCATACTTAAAAGCTCGGGTGAGAGCTTGATCAGCTCGCTGCTCTTGTGGAAAGTTAGGAAACTTTGCCACCAACTCAGCTGGCACCCAGGGTAAACTTTGACCAGCTAACATCTCAGCCCTACCCTGTGCTCTGCAAAGTCTCTCACGCCTCTTTTGTGCTTTCAACTTTCTTACTTTACCAGATGATGGGGTTATTAAATCATCTTGAGAGGGTAAATCTCCTAATAACTCTGCCTGCTCCCCCTCCTCCTTCTGCTGGCTCTCTAACTTAGGGGCTTGTTTACAAAGCCGCGGTAGTGGTTCGCGATCGCGATCGCAGCCGCGGCCCCATTGATTTCAATGGGGCCGCGGCTCCGATAACGATCGCGAATCGCTACCGCGGCTTTGTAAACAAGCCCCTTAGCCTGCGAGCGGGTGGATACAAGGCCCCTCTTATTACCCATAGTTTGGCCTTCTGGAAGCTTAACCATCTTTTTAGCTAGGGACTGAGGACTTCCAAAGAAAGGCCCGGGAGCTATTTCCATTATTAAACCTTCTCCCTCCTTCTTTCCTAGTCCTTTCACTAGTTCCTGCTTAAATCTTGGCCAGTCCTTCCCTAGAACCAAATCAAAGGGTAGCCTAGGCACCACTGCTAATAGGACTTCCTCTTGTTTCCCTAGGCACTTAACCTTAAACCTATAGGTGGGATATGATGTTGCAGCACCATGAATGCATCTGATGTGAACTTGGCTTTCAGGGGTTCTAGGCACAAATCTTTCTTGGGCCTCTATCCTCTTCCAAAGCCTTTTTGACATCATACTCTGGTCTGCCCCAGAGTCTAATAATGCATTTGTGGTAATTCCTTGCACATCAACCATCAAAAGAAATCCTTCCTTGGGCTGTTTTAAATGCAGACCCATTAAACTAGTGTGTGTCTGGCATCTCTTCTCTAAGTGTCCCACTTTTCCACACTTGAAACATTTCTTTCTATTCCACTGTGTCATCTGGTTTGATACAGTACATTCATTTTCAGAAATATTCTTAATTATTCTCTTTTCTGATACAGCACATTTAGCCTCAGCATCCATCTTTAGAGGGCCACCCATTCTATGGCAAGCCTGCGTGGCTTCCAAGAATCTCTCTGCTAGCATGGTTGCCTCTCCAAGATTTTGGCAATTTTGCTGTATAAGAAAAACATTCAAATCTTTAGGTACCCCAAGCATAAATTGTTCCAGCATTATAATATCTAATAACATTTCTACTGTCTTTTGCTCAGGCTCCAACCATTTTACAGCTAAACTTCTGATTCTCTGACTCAGAGCCCTGCGTGTCTCACCCACTTTCAATGTAACAGCTCTAAACATTCGCCTATACTCTGAAATAGACAACCCTAGGCGATCTCTAATAGCTGCCTTTACATCCTTATAAATCAAAGCCTGGGCTGCTGGCATTGCTCTGTAAGCTGCTAGTGCCTCACCAGTTAATGAGGCTGCCAGCCTTACTGCCCACTGGGTCTCTGGCCATGCTAAAGCCTGTGCCACTCCTTCAAAAGACTCTAGAAAATCATCAACATTATCTTCTGGAGTTAATTTCCCAAAATTAAATGCCCCAATCCCTTGATTGAGTCCCACATTGTTCACATGTGGTGTACCAGTACTAACTGCTGGTCTTGCATCTGTTCCACTTTGGCTCTGCAGCTGAACTAGAGCTTGCACCAGATCAAGCACTGGTTTCTGCTGTTCGATTAAGGCCTTCATAGCAGTGTCCTGGGCCTGCTGTGATAGCTCCTGCTGCTTGCAAAATTGGGCTGCCATCCACTGAGCTATCTCCCTCGGATCCATCTTGACCCCTGCAAGAAAAGAAAGAAAAAAAAAAACCCAAAGAGCAGCACCTTCCAACCAGGTGTGTTTTTTTTTTTTTTTCAATTACCCCCTGTGCTTACACACATCCACCACTAGACATGCCGAGGTACATATTACCTTGTCTCAGTGATGAATCCAGCTTTTCACAGGGTCTTTTCCTCTGGGACAGCTTCCTGGAACAACCACTTTTCTTCCAAAGTGCAGATGAGGGAAAGAAATCTTCTTACAGCTTTAAACTTGACTTTTATTTGTAATCCACAACAAGTAAATCCTCTTGGTGCAAGAGCAATCCGAAAAACTACGCCATTTGTCAGACGGCTGCCTAGGGTGAGAACTTACACAATCTTGACGATGCATATATTCATATGATTCTTGCAAGGTATTGTGGGTATTGTAGTTCATTCACTCCCAAACACAGCTGATGACAATAATTTGAGTTGTGAAACCAAGTGGTAAGATCAATAAAATACTTCTTTTATTGATGGGGTTTAATTCACCCAGCACATGTATGCTTGATAGCACTATAAATGAGGTTACTTGCTTGCAGTGTTTAAAATGGATAACAAAAAGTCACAAAGTAAACCAGAAAACAACCTTCAGCTTGTCAGGCAATTAGCTAATGTTTTCTTAGCAAATAATTACCAAATACAAAGGCACAAAGTAAAGAATAAACTTTGCTGGTTAGGTTAACTTCTGCTTATTTTCCACGCCGATCTCAGCAGTGATTCTCCCTTGCTCACACACACAATCAGGGGCAGCCCTAATTACTATCAATGGACCAGCTGAAAGCCTTTAGCTGGCTGGCTGCTACTGTGTGAGCCCAAATCCTGCTTTAAGAGCTGTTTGCAGTGGAAATAAAGAACAAAATTAGGTTTCTTTGTGATGGCTGATGTGTTTGCTCATAGAAAACTAGCAATAGCATTTAGATAAAGAACAGTCCATGTAAATAGTTTCATCTGCTGTATTTCCCCCTGCATCAACAATCATAGGGTCAATATCATACATTGGCACAGATGAGTCTTTCATTAAGGCACTATCATGAGAATGCTTATTCCCTTGCTGCCATTCTCTATTATAGATAGGGTCTGGATCAGTGTTCATACCTGAGCCTCTCCTGCTATCATTATTCCTCTCTGTATAGCCTGGCCAATATGTAATCCAATTCTGATGTCCAGCCTTCCAATCTTGATCCCTGGACACTGGATCTTCTCTCACATACCTTCTGGCCTTGGTCTGAAAGTCCCTTCCACATGCAGTCTTCTCTCTTCCAGGTAGCCACTGGTGATTCCTATCTCTGCCACTCCATTCCTCTGGCTGAATCCAGTCCAATGGACTCTGCTGGCCTTTGGAATACCTCCCAGTATGAGTACTGCCTTGGAATCTCCCAGACCTTCCAATGGCCTTTCTTCTCTTCCTTCCAGAGAGTTTCCTTCTCTCTCTATCTGCTTGGCTTGGCTTCTGTTTCTCCAGGTGATACTGGTGCTTGTAGCCGTTGCTGTCTCTGTATCTCTTCCTCCCTCTGTAGCTGTTATCTGAAGAATAATCTCTATTCTTATTCTGTCCTAATGTGTGCTGCTCCCTAACACAGCACAGCTGTGTTGAATCAGGCCCTGCCCTTTGAGATGAGTGCTTAGGGATTACCTCATAGCTCTCTTGATTGCACACACATTCTCTCACTTCAGCCCCTCTCATGGCTGCTGGAAACCTGGTGCATTCTGGGACTGGTAGTCTTTTATGTGAAAACTCTGTTTTCTTGCTTCTACCAGAACTGACAGGTTGCTTGTTCAGAGTCACATCATCTTTTCTATAGCTCCTACCTGAGCTATGATAAGCTTCCTTATCACAGGACCCAGGGGCAGACCATGTACCACCACACAACCCACCCTCTGGGGCTCATGTTGGGAAACAGGATCACCCACCAATAGATCCACAGTCTACCTCCCTGTAATGGTAGCTGTAGAGGGGACCATCAACCCCAGTCCTGCTGGGGAACAGACAGAGCGGTACACATCCGTAACACAGTAGCAGACAGACGGCAGGCCTGGAAATGCTCAGCTGCCCCACACCATTATCTGACATTCTCCAGCAGCAAGCCTCCAACCGCTGCACCCTGCAAGGTGTTCCAGCAAGACACATACTAGCTGCAGACAGTCCGCCAGCTAGTCCATAGTGCATGGTCCTGGAGGAGCTGCATGTACCCAGAATGGGGATGTCAGCATACACACCAAGCAGATAAGTCAGTGATTGGGCCCCAAAAGAAAACCCACATATATCACATGAGAAAAATGCTATATAGCACTATGGGGGAACCTAGCCATGCCATAGTTACTGCTCAGTCAGGGTGAGAGTGACCGCCCAGCAGGACATGCTATGGCCACCCTGTCCGTGCAGGTAGTACCGGGCACTACAATGTCCGAGCCATTGCTTTATGCCCTGTGCAGATGCGGCCAGGCCAGCCACCCTATCCAGGCTTTTCCCACAGTACCTTGCTCCTCATTATGCACATTGGCAGGCCAATACTGGCAACAGAGCTAGCAGTGTGGGCTGTGGAGGGTGCTGGCAGCTACCACACACTGGATAGACAGACACACACTCCCCACACCTATGCCAGCATTGTGCAACTATAGAGGTGTTGGCAGCCGAGGCCACCACACCAGTCCTGGGCACAGGGCAGGCATGGCTATGGTACGCAATACTGTAGAAGTCACTCCCCAGGTTGGTAAACACTGTCAGACACAAGACCTGTAGCACACTCCAGAGACATCAGAAAGGTTGCTATGATGCAGCTCACTCAGAATATTGTACTTAACCTAGGAATTGCTATCTGCGAGTAATCATAGTAACCTCTTTAAAAATGTGTACCATATTCCCAGGTTTAGGGTGGCATTACTAAGGTATGCAAGTGCTAGTATTGGGAGATGCACGCAGAGCCCAAAGTCCTGCCTCTCCAGGAGGCTTTGGATAATGGGGCCTGTGGGTGCGGGTGTTGGCTGCTGCTCTACGGCAGAGGTTCCCAACTCCAGTCCTGCGGTGCCAAACACTGTTCGGGTTTTCATGCTGTCCCTCATGAATATGCATGAGATGCATCTGCATACCATGGAGGTGGCGCATAGAAATGCAGCACAGGCATCTTTATCAGAGGCAGCATGGAACCGGAATGGTGTTTTGCCCTCCAGGACTGCATTTGGGAGACTCTGCTCTAGGTAATGTGCATGTATATGGTGTCCGTGCTCTGTAGGGTAAAATGTGGGTGTCTTGGGCATGTTTACGTCATCTGCAATAAAGGTGCTGTCTGTATTAGCACGTTGTAGTAGTGGGTAAAATGTGGAGACTGGGTTGGCAGGAACCACAGCTGGGACTTGAACCTGTGACCCTCTGCTTCTGAATACACTGGTTTTGTGCACTGCACCACCTTGTTGCCACAGAGTCTGTGCATTCCTTGGTGATACCATGACTGTTCGTCAGACAGGGCCCGTCTGTTGCAGTACACGGCACCCACCTACACAGGGCTAGGCCACGGTCTGCTCTGGGCAGCTTCCACTGCCCCCTCCACCACCAGTATCCCTCAGCCACCATGCTGACATGCCCTTCTGCTGGTGGAGCTGGTGGTGCGCAGTCTCAGGCCATCCAGTGTGCAGGTAGGCGGCTGCCTATGGTGCAGGTTCTGGGGTAGGGGTGCCTGCATAGATGTCCACGCTCCCCCCCAGCCCTGCCTGCCAATGTTCCGTGCCCTTGGGGGTTGCTGTTGGGTACTATCCCCTGTGACACTTTGGGAAACACACTCGTGCCCATGTTGGGCCTTCAGCAGTTGCTGTCTGGCTGCTCCACTGTTTCAGCATTTGTATGGGCCACCTAGGCATCACCCTAGTCCGCACTGTGGCCCAGCAACGTGACCTAGCTCCACCACAGCATGTGCCGCCTGCGACCCTCTGTATCCCCTTCTCCGGCATCTGTCCAGTTGCTGTTCCGACATGCCCGCCCTGATGTTGCGGGACATGTGCATGCCATAGGAACCCTGTCCAATGGTGGGGAAAACCCTGAGCAGCGCTATTTCACTGTGGGCCCATTCACCTTGTATGGGGACGGAGTATAGACCCTTCCACGATTTATATCTGTTCTATGGAGCTTACTCGGGGGGGGGGGAGGGGTTGATGTTTCTCATTGATACCACTATTGGGCAGCTTGGTTATTGTTTTTTTTCCAGTTTGTTGGGGTCATTTTCAGTGTTTCTGTGCCCTTTTGTTCTGTGCACATGTATCACACTTATCACTTTTATTTGGTTTCCCTGCCTGGGCTGTACATTGCTGACACTTAAATGGTTTCTCTCCCCTTTAATGTGCATTTAACGGCAGGTTTTCATTCGCGTTGGAATTCAGCTCTGAAAATCAGCGCGTTAGTGTGAAGGGAGCCTCTCCCCACCCACTCTATGCCCATTGACCCCTTCTCTCCGCCCTTTCTCCACCTTCTGCGGTATTTTACCGCTCCGCTGGGCATTACAATCGTTAGCGCATCATAACATGCGTTATGTAACGTTAACGATCGTAAGCGCAGCGTAACGCGTGTTATGACACGCTAACGATCGTTAACGTTACATAATGCGCGTTATTCACGATTACCGCAGTTTAGTAAACATACCCCTAAGTTTTGTTCCCTTCTGAAGACCCACCTTTTCTCCTCTGCTTTTGAACTCCCTTCCTCTGCCTTTGATCTCTCCCTCTGCCTCCTGTTCCCTACCTTAGCTCTGTTGTTTTGACTGTTTCTACATGAATGTTTCTTTTCTCTTCCTTTCCTATCAAATTTTGTAGTTCCTTTTTCTTTCTGGGGTGTTTGCCCCATTTTCTTTTCTTTTGTTTTTTGAGATGTTGTAAACTGCCCTGATGTCATGGGGGCAGTACATCAAATGAATAAATAAACATAAACATTAGGTCTAATTATGCACTCTGGATTCTAGTTGCCCCACTCAAATTATGTAATCAGTGCACCTATGAGAGAAACATAGAAACATGAGGACAGAAAAAGACCACATGGCCTGTCTAATCTGCCCTTCCATATCAACCACTACAACAGTCCCCTTTTTTCATTTAGAGATCCTCTGTGCTTGTTCCATGCTTCTTTCATCTCTACCACCTCCACTGGGAGACTATTCCACGGAACCACCACTCTTTCCGTAAACAAATATTTCTGCATATCACTCCAGAATCTATCCCCTTTCACCCTCATCCCATGTCCCCTCATAGCAGAGTTTGCTTTCAGTCGAAAGAGGCTCTCCCCCTGTGCATTTATGCAATGGAGGTATTTAAACGTCTCAATCATATCACCTCTATCCCGCCTTTCCTCTAAGGTATACATATTAAGATCCTTAAGCCTGTCCTCATATGTTTTATAATTAAGACCACTAACCATTTTAGTTGCCACTCTCTGTACTGACTCCAGCCTGTTTATATCCTTTTGAAGGTGCGGTCTCCAGAATTCTAAACAATACTCCAAATGAGGTCACTTCAAAGACTTATACAGAGGCACTATCACCTCCTTTCTTCTGCTGGCCATTCCTATCCCTATGCACCCAAGCATCCTTCTAGCTTTTGCTGCTGCCTTTTCTACCTTTTTAGCTACTTTAAGATCATCAGACACAATCACGCCTAGGTCCTGCTCTTCTTTAGTGGACAAAAGTACTTCACCCCCTATACTATACTGCTCCCTTGGATTGCTGCAGCCCAAATGCATAGCCTTGCATTTTTTAGCATTAAATCTCAGCAGCCAAATTCTAGACCTTTCTTGAAGCTTAGCTAGATCCCGCCTCATGTTATCTACACCTTCCTGGGTGTATACTCTATTGCAGATTTTGGTATCATCCGCAAAGAGGCAAACCTTATCTGACAGCCCTTCCACTATATCGTTAACAAAGATGTTAAAAAGAATTGGACCAAGGACAGATCCCTGGGGCATACCACTGGTAACCTCCTTCTCTTCAGAATGAGCTCCATTTACCTGTACCCTTTATTGCCTCCCACGTAACCAATTTCTAACCCAAGCAGTAATTTTAGAGTCAATCCCAAGGATGCTCAGTTTGTTTATAAGTCACCTGTGAGGAACGGTGTCAAAGGCTTTATTGAAATCTAAATACACCACATCTAGGGCTCTCCCTCAGTCCAACTCCCTGGTCATCCAGTCAAAGAAATCAATCAGATTTGTCTGACAAGACTTGACTCTGATGAATCCATGCTGCCTCGGATCCTGTAATATGCTGGACTCCAAAAACCTCACTATTTTCTCTTTCAGCAGTGTTTCCAATAATTTACTCACCACTGAAGTTAAGCTAACCGACCTGTAGTTTTCAACCACATCCTTACTTCCACTTTTGTGTAAAGGGACCACATGTGCCTCTCTCCAGTCCTTTGGCACCACTCCTGACTCCAACAAGGAAAAGGTCAGTCAGTGGAGCTGCTAGAAAGTCCCCAAGTTCCCTCAGTATTCTAGGATGTATCCCATCCAGTCCCATCACTTTGTCTACTTTAAGTTTAGCTAGTTTCTCACAAACACAGTCTTCTGAAAAATTTTCAGCAACTCAGATTTTGCCACCTGGCAGACAGCATACCTCTCTGGACATCAAGTCTGGTCAGCATATGGATGCCTCAGTACCCCTCAGAAGAGAGTCACCACCCACCACTACCCTTCGCTTCCTTGTGGTCACTGATTCTGCAGCTTTGGGGTGTTCAAGCTCTGGTTCTTCCCTTTCCAGGGCTGCTTTCACCTCCTCCACTTCCAGGGCTGCATAATGGTTCTTCAATTCAAGGGCTGGAGAAGTTGGATTGGTGATTTTGCTGGCCCTGGTAACTTGTGTCCAACCTTCATCATTCTGTAGGCTTCCATCTTCTCCTCTGCTGGAGAGCTTGGATGTTGCAAGAAGCATCTCATCAATGTACTTCTCACTGTCTGGAATGCTCCTCAGCCTTCCTGAGAGCTTCAGCATGCAGGCATCCTGCACATGGAACCATTCCTTTTACTAGCATTGGGACCTCTGTCTGGACAGAGGTAGAAGTTGTAATTGGGGCAACAACTTTGGCAATATGATTTTTACTAGCCATTGTTCAGTTGGCGAAGCTTAGGTATTTGTTGAAGCAAAAGAGAGAGAGACCTACCAAAGTACCAGCTGGTTTCCCAGCTGTCCTTTCTGAGAAAAAGCAGATAAATCTCTTTTAAGTGTGTTCAAAATGTGCTGTTACAAGTCCCTGTGTGTAGCTAATTGGGGAGGTGCCCTATAAAGCAAGGCTGTTCACTAGGGATGGGTGGAAGTTGGGGGGTAGGGAGGGAAATAACACCTGATGAGGTGTCAGTAGCTTCAAAGTGCTGAGAAAGATACAGATGTAAAGTGGCATTTTAAAAAGGGATTCCATCGCGTGATACATGACGTTAATGCGTGATAATGGCACTTTGCCATGCGAGAATGTCATGTATCGTGCGATAATGTCTGCGGCGACGTTAAGGTGCGCAGAGGGTGGAGTAAGGCTCCCCAGAGGGCAGAGTAAGGCTCCCCAGGGGCGGAGATGAGGGGTCAATGGGTGGAGAGTGGGCGGGGAGAGGCCCCATGCACACTAACTCCGTGAAATGAAAGTCTGAAAATTAGCGCCAGTGAAAACCTCTCGGTAGAGGCACATTTGCAGGAGAGAGAAACCATTTCAGTCAGCAATGTACAGCAAAGCCAGGGAAACCCATAAAAGTGATAGTAGTGATACATGTGCAGGAACCAAAAAGGCAAATATACATATTAAATTACCAGAACCACATTTGAAATCCCCATAACCAAGCTGGCCAATAGTGATACTAAGGATAAACATAAAGCAACACTACTGACAAAGCGTAAAAAGGAAGATATCATGTTTGGAAGGGACTAGGCTCTGTCCCCCTACAAAGTGAATGATCCCACAGTGAAATAGCAGTGATCAGGGTTTTGTCATTTATATTGGGCAGGTTTGTTATGCTGTGGTCCAGCTGGGGCACAGTGCTGACTAGGCAGATGCCTAGGTGGCACATAGGAAACTGTAAAGCAGCAAGACAGCAACTGACGAGGGTCCAACATGGGCACGAGTGTGTGTCCCACAGTGTCACAGGGGATATTACCCAGAAGGTATCCACAAGAGCACATAACACCAGCAGGTGGTGCCAGGGGGAAGTGCGCATGTCCATATAGGCACCCATACCTGAGAACCCACACCATAGGCAGCTGCCTACCAGCACACTGGATAGCACCATCAGCACCACTGGCATAAGGGCATGTCAGCATGGTGGCGGAGGGGTGCTGGTGGTGGAGGGGGCAGTGGCATCTGCCCACAGCAGACCAAGGCCAAACCCTGTTTAGGTGGGTGTCGTGTGGTGCAACAGACAAGGTCTGTCTAACAAACACTAATGGTAGCCCCAGGGAATGATCTGCCTCTGTGGCAACAGTTTGATGCAGTACACACAGCCAGTGTGTTCAGGGGCAGAAGGTCACAGGTTCAAGCCCCAGCTGTGGCTCCTGCAAACCATGTCCCTATATTTTACCCAGTACTAAACCGTGGTAATAAAGACGGAACTGTTATTGCAGATTAAATAAACAAGCCATAAACACCTATATTTTACCCTACCAGGGCACAGACACCATAAACATGTGCAATCCCTAGAGCAGAGTTTCCCAACTGCAGTCCTGGAGGACCAAACACCATTCAGGTGTCATGCTGTCCCTAATAAATATGCCTGTGCTGCATTTGTATGCGCCGCCCTCATTGTATGCAAATGTATCTCGTGCATATTCATTAGGAACAGCATGAAAACCTGAACAGTGTTTGGCCCACCAGGACCGGAGTTGGGAAACTCAGCCCTAGAGCAGAAGCCAACAGGAGTATAAACACCCACACCCACAGGCTCCACTATCCAATACCTCATGGAGAGTCAGGCTGTTGGGCCCTGCGCGGGGCAGCATCTCCCAATACTGGCACCAATACTGGCACCTGCATACCTTAGCAATGCAGTCCTAAACTTGGGAACACATTCCACATATATCAAAAGGTTGCTGTGATTAATGTCAGATAACAAATCATAAGTTAAACATGATTTGTTGTTAGAGATTCATCATAGCAACCTTTCTGATATCTGTGGAATGTGTTTCAGTTATTGATTCTGACAGTGTTTACCACCCCGGGGAGTGACCCCAACGGTTTTGCGTACCATAGCAATGCCTGAACTGTGCCCAGGACTGGTGTGGCGGCCAGGGTTGCCACAGACCTCTATATTTGCACAATGCTGGCATAGGTGTGGGAGTGTGTGTCTGTCTATCCAGTGTGTTGTGGCTGCCTACACCTTACTGAGCCCACACTGCTTGCACTGTTTCCAGTGTTAGCCTGCCAATGTGCATAATGAGGAGCAAGGTACTGTGGGTATGGGCCAGACAGGGTGGCCTGGGTAGAATGCATCTGCACAGTGCATAGGGCAATGGCTGGGACATTGTAGTGCCTGACCACCACCTGCATGGACAAGGTGGCCACAGCATGTCATGCTGGAGGTCACTCTCACCCTGACTGAGCAGTGACCACGATATTGCTAGATTCCCCCAGAGTGCTATACAGTATTTTTTTTCAAGTGATATGTATAGGTTCCCTTTTTTGGGGCCTAATCACTGACATACCTGCTTGGTGTTTGTGCTCACATCCCATTTTTGGGTGCACACAGCTCCTCCAGGAACATGCACTATGTACTAGCTAGCAGACTGTCTGCAGTTAGTATGTGTCTGGTTGGAACACCTTGCAGGGTGGAGACTGACTGTGCCCTCTGCTGATGAATGTCAGATAGTGGTGGGATGGGAAGCTGAGCTGAGCTGAGCTTTTCCAGCATTCTGCCTGTCTGCCATTGCGTTATTGATGTGTACATAGCTGCATTGACTGCCCTGTAGGGTGCCTGTTTCCCAGCAGAACTGGGGGTGATGGTCCCCTCTACTGCCACCATTGGAGAGATGTATAATGTGGATCTGTTGGGGAGAGATCCTGTCCACCATCTGGTACCACAGAGAGCGGGTTGGGTGGTACTACATAATCCACCTTGGGATGCAAACACCGCCCTTCACTTATAACATGAGACCATGGCACCCACACAGGATATGCACTATTCTGGGTACATCATAGTCCACAAGAACTATATGTGACTGGGAAATACAGATGGACACAGGTGTGTCTACAAGAACTGCCTATCACACACCAGCACGGATGGCAACCTGCAGCATAGCCTATCCCAGCAAAGCCAGGTGCTGTGGACCTGTTACTGGCCACCCCACCTCACCCTCAGGGTGAGCACAGGACCCGCACAATGTCACGGTCTGTAGCTCCTCTGTGCCAGTAACCCCTACCAGGCCGAAGTGCTGTGGGGGTGCATACTCCATCTTGTGATCTGCTGTAGATTGCTGATCTGCATGTGCAGTGCATCATGGGTATGGGTAGGTTTACCCTATCCTGGTAACCACAGCAGTTTGTGTGGTGACCTGCAGTCTTTCTGTAGCCAGCCAGCAGAGTGATCATAGCTATAGAGATGTAGCCTACTAGTTACTTCAATGTCTGTGGAGGCAGAGGTCATGGGTTCAATCCCACAGTGGTATAATCTAAGATGGCTGTCTGAAGCATTTCCTTTTAATTTAAATCAGTGCTGACAGCAGAAACACCCTCACAGTGCTGTAGCCTAAGGTGCCTTATAGGCGCCCTATAAGGTGCTCTATAAAGCACCCTGTAAAGCGCCCTTTAAGGCGCCCTATACAGTGCCCTATAGGCACATTATAGGGTGTCTTGGCAGACAGGGTACTTTGTAATGTGACCTATGGGGTGCCTTATAGGGCGCCTTATGAGGCACCTTAGGTTAGGGCACTGAGAGGGTGTTTTTGCTGGCAGCACTGATTTAAATTAAAAGAAAATGCCTCAGACAGCTGTTTTAGATTATAACATGAGACCATGGCACTTCAGGATCAAACCCATGAGCTCTGCCTCCACAGTCTTTGCTGTAACCAGTGGGCTACATCATTATAGCTTCTAACACTGCGCTGACATGTACTTAGGGTTAATGCGCGTTAACGTGCCTCGGCGCCCACTATTGCGCGAAACATATTCTTGCTACCTTAGGACTGGAACGCCCACTCCTTATATGGCATTCTTCACATTATCACTGCAACTAGCACCGGTAACATTGGGATGGTTTAGTAAACATATCCCCAAGTGTAAATCTGGGATGTCTATGGCAGAATGTGCAGAAAAATGATGTCTATTTTTTGGTCTGATTTTAGAAACATAGCTGCCTCTGACATGGAGTGTAGGGAGGAACGAAAAAACATCATATAATAAGAACATGTCCAAACAAATAACATCTATTAATCTGACCAAAACTATAAAAAAAAAAAAAAAGACATAGGGGTATGTTTACTAAAGTTACATACCGCGCGTTATGTAACGTTAACGATCGTTAGGTAACGTTAACTTGCGGTATGTAACATTAATGCACATTAACGTTACTTAACGATCTTTAACGTTCCCTGCCGCGGTAAACACCGCAGATGGTGGAGAGAGGGAGGAGAGAAGGGGTCAATGGGCGGAGAGTGGGCAGGGAGAGGCCCCTTTCACACTAACGCGCTGAACTAAAGGGCTGAATCCTACCACGAATTAAAACCTGCCATTAGATGCAGGAGAGAGAAACCATTTCAGTGTCAGCAATGTAGAGCCTAGGAAGAGAGCCCAAGAAATGTGATAGTAGTGCTCCATTTTCAGCAACACCATAGTGCCAAAGTATGAATGGCCACTATGGCGATGGTGCAAATGGGGCATAGGGGGTCGCAGGCGGGACATGTAGCATGGGCAGCTGGGGCACAGGGTGTACCAGGCAGGTGCCTAGGTGTCACATAGGAACATAGAAACAGGAAATCAGCAAGACAGCAGCTGACCAAGGCCAAACACAATCAGCTATATCTACCTGGTTCACCCTAGTCATTAGTTGCTAGGGCACTGACCTGACATCCCCCCAGCCATCCCGCCACCATTTGGAAGGGACATAATATTGGTAGGCAGCGATGGGGTGGGGGGGATGTGAGGATGTCCATGTATGCCCCCCACCCCGGGATCCGCTCGCTAGGCGGGCGCCTACCTACACAGTGGATGGCCTGGGACTGTGCACTACCAGCCCCGACAGCAAATGGCCATGTCAGCTTGGCAGGGGAATGTGTGCCCATGCTGGTGGGGGCAGTGCCACCTCCCTGCAGTGGACCTAGGCCATGTCCTGCATCAGTACGTGGTGTGCAGTGCAGCATACAAAGTCTGGCTGAGGAAAAGTACAGGTAGCCCCAGGGTCTATTGTGCATCTGTGGCAACAGTGTGGTGCAGTACACCCAGCCAGTGTGTCCAGAAGCAGAGGGTCACAGGTTCAAGCCCCAGCTGTGGTTCCTGTAGAGCATGTCCCTATGTTTTACTCTACAATGCAGATACAACAGCAACATGTGCAAAGCCCAAAGCAGCGGCGAACAGGGGTACAAACACCCACCTACACAGGCTCCACAATCCAAAGATGCATGGAGAGTCAGGTTGTTGGCCACAGCATTGAGCTGAAGTTATCACCAGAGCACTACTACTACTCCCTGCACAGTTTAGCAATGTTGGCACTGTGATCAGGACCAGTGTGGCGGGCAGGGTTGCCAACCACCCCTATCTTTGTACAATGCTGCAATAGGAGTGAGCTTGTGTGTATGTCTATCCATTGTTCTGTGGCTGCCCACCCTTCACTGGGCCCAAAATGTCCCACTGTTACCAGCGTTAGCCTGAATAGGTGCAAAATGAGGAGCAAGGTATTTTGGGTATGGCCCAGACAGGGCAGATTGGCCAGGATGCATCTTCACAGGGTGTGGGGAAATGGCTGGGACACTATAGTGCCTGACCACCACCTGCATGGACAGGGTGGCCACAGCATGGCATGCTGGGAGGGCACTCACTCTGACCGAGCAGTGACCATGGCAGGTCCAGGTTCCCACATAGCGCTCTACACTATCTGCCTCCAGTGACATATTTGTTGTTCCCCAGTGCTGGGGTCCCAATCACTGAGATGCCTGCTTGCTGCACACAGTTCCTCTGTGAGCATGCACTATGGACTGGCTTGTGGGCTGTCTGCAGTTAGACTGTGCATGGTCAGTACACTTGTAAAGTACAGTCTGACTGTGCTGTCTGCTGGTGACTGGCAGACAGTGGTGTGAGGCAGTTAGGTTTTTCCAGACCTAACCCCAGCATTGCTGCTGGTCTGCCACTGCCCCAGTCATAGGTATGGCTCTGGCCCACCAACCCTGGAGGGCTGTCTCATACAAACAGGATGGAGGTTGCTTACCCAGGGCGGGGGCACCTGTTCTTTACCTACAAAAAAGGTGATGTGTATCCTTTGGGGTATGTCATGTATACCACTGTGACCTATACAGGAACTTCTACACCCACCTCAGTCAGTTCTAGGAACCCCTCTGCCCTGATAACAGCTGCCCATGTCAGTCAGACCCTAACACGGGGTCCGCACCAATCTGGCTGGTGTCTGGTCCCACAGGGCCACATGTGACTGCAGGATACAGATGGACACCAAATTACCTTCAGCTGCACCTAAAGGAACACCTGTCACACACTGGTAGTGATGGGGATGTACAGCAGGACCTATGTCTAGTAGCACATGTACTGCGGACCTAGTGCTGGGCACCCATCCTATCCCTCAGGGTGAACACAGAACCTGCACAATGGCATGGTCTGTAGCTACTCTGTGCCAGTATCATGCACTGTCAGTTCATATTTCCAAGCTGAGGTAGCGGAGAGGTGCAGACCCCGTTTGGTGATCAGCTGTAGACTGCTATTCAACATGTGCATTGCACCATGGGTACTGGTGGGATTACCCTATCCTGGCACTCAGAGCAGACAGTTTGTGCGGTGACCTGCAGTCCTTCTGTACCCAGACATTGCTGTGACATACACCATGGAGGTATAGCCTACTGGTTTATACAATGCCATTCTTGGCAGTGTTCATGGGTTCAGTTCCTCATTGTTCCCTCCTCTCATGCCTATCCTACTCAAATAGTGTGCATGCCTGTAGAGGTCATATTTTTGCAGGTCTGTGCTTCCAGCCCATAATACCCTCGCCACAATTGCCAACATTCCCTCGGTCCGTCTATCTGCGTCTGTCAGCTGTGTAGAGTCCTGTCTGCCAGTGCAGGCTGCCACCCCATGTCATGCACTGCTACCCTTTCCTGCATTGCACCTCTTCATGCTTGCCTTGCCTGTGCCTGATCTGCATGGCACCACCACTCCTCTGTCCACCCATCATTGTAACTATCCTGCCACCTCTGCCTCCACTGGGGGACACGTATTCCCATCATCTGCCACCAACTGTTTTTCCGGTACTTTAGATTGCCAACACCCTGAGCTGTGGGACAGCTGCCCCACCATGTTTGTCATCAGTACTGGCAGGCACATGGGATGCCCGCAGATATGGCAGGTCCAGCGGCTCCCACTTCTCCCTCCTTCACTCACCTGTTCATTGCCTTTCCTGAGTGCTCTGTCTAGTGTTATGTTTTCAGTGAACAAGGTTTTTTTACTATAGTACAGACTGTCTAGTGTTAGGGCTACATCTGTCTCTGTTCCACACAGGTCATGCATGTCATCCTGAGGCACCTTGCAGTCCCTAGGGCACACTAACCTAGGACACCATAACCTTGTTAGGCCACCTTAACCTATGGTTCCATAGCCCAGGGTGCCTTCTGCGGTGCCTTGTCCAAGGGTGCCTAATATGGCGCTTAGCCTAGGAGGCCCTATAGGACACCTTATGAGGCACCTTACAGGGCACCTTACATGGCACCTTAAAAGGCGCCTTACAAGGTGCCTTACAAGGCGCCTTGTAATGCTCGTTAGTCTAAGTCGCCTTGTAATGCACGTTAGCTGCTACAGCTTGCTTTAATGATGCAATGCCCACACCTTTATATGGGCATCTATACCTTTACCGCGGAACCTAACGCGAATGACATTACCGCAGTTTAGTAAACATATCCCATAATAAAACCAATCTTATACAAAAAGACCAATGTTAAATTAAACAGGCTAAACAAATACATATTAGATAAAAACAGAAAAAGTGATAATGATTAATATAAGGTAAAAAAAGTAGACTGCCTCAATATAAAACAGATAAAGCAATAAAACTGTGTATATTGTCACCCCTTTACTGTGCAGCGCCTCCTGATGGTCACAGTTGGTACTGCACCCGGGTGTATAGTACTGGCCTTTCAATACTTATAGTCCTTGCCAGTATGTAAATAAGTTGTGACACCGAAAATCGGTTTAACTGGGTTTTATTCCCCGTCCCGTAGGATTCTTTTCCAAAAGTATAACAGTCAAATAAACATAACCCTTCTCGGGTAAACAAAAGAACTATAACAAAAATAGCTTTACCTTTCAGCAAACAAAAATAGGAATGAAACAGAAATACAGCTTGTCAGCTTTCCAGATGAAGGCTTCTCAGGAATAGTTCAGCCTTCTATCTGAGAGACTCTATATGGTCAGCTATTATAAAACTACAGTCCATTTGTTCAACAGGCAATTCAGCGTTGTCCTCAATTTCATAAGGCTCACATTGCATGGGAACACTGTCAGATACAGAGGCTTCGTTACTTCTCTTCTGAGGTAACTTGCTTAACAAACTTTCCAGCTTGTGACGTACTTGTCTTTCTATAGCAGGTATCTGTTTGGCTTTACCGTATTCTCTTGAGTTGCTTAGCCAGGAGCCTTTCCTCTGCCTCTGGTAATTAGGCAGAGTAAAGCAGTCAGCTGCCCAGCTATCAGAGAGTGGAACCTTTGCACGGGGTTTTGTTTTAACAGGAGCTTTGTAAACAGCTGTTGTCTCCAACGGCAGTTTCTGTGAAGGCTTGTGCCAACTATATTCCTCTGAAGGATTCTCTCCCAAAGGTAACAAGCTTTGTTCCCTATTCTGTTTGTAACCCAGATTCTGGAGCTTTCCTGCTTTCCTTAAATTAGCATTATAAGGCTTTTGTCTTTCATACAAATGCCTCTCATAGATCAGCTTAGCATTTCTCCTATCTGGTTCAGAATAGCTTTTCCTAGCTTGTTGCTTGTGTCTTAAGGCATAGCTTCTATCAAGGCTGCTGCATACACTGTCCCTGTCTGAATTCAGCTGCTCACTTATTTCACTTAAATGTTCATCAGACTCACTCAGACTTTCATTCAGCCAGTGCCTGCCTTGCTGTGGAGACCTGGGATATCTGTATCCTTCCCAGTCTGGATATCTCCTTCGTCTCTGAGGTTCCTCAGCTCCTCTCCTAGCTCCTTCGGCTCTCTCTGCCTTCCCCCGTAGCTCCTCTTGTGAGCTGTGCTGATTATTTACGTAATCCCCAGCTGCACCACACCCTAGCCTATTGGGGTCAGGTGGGACCTTCCTTGCTTCCCTACTGGCTGGGTGATAATTCCTGGCTTGTGACCTCATTCCCTTATACTCCTTCTGATACCCTTGTGTCATGTGCTCTCTCCCTACGTCAGTGTTTACTTGAGGAGTAGTGTTTTTTAGCACCACAGGGGGCTCTAGAGAGTCTGCTCTGTGACATATTCCCCCCCTTAAAATCTTACGTGTTGCCGCCACACTACACGGACAGCACGTAAGCATACTCCTAGCGCTCCTACCGTACTCCTTATGCACTAAATTGACCTGAGCCTCTCTCTCCTTCCAGGGCTTCAACACATTGAGATGGTAGACCTGTCTACGTCCTCTATCATTCTCTATAAGGTACGAGACATGTCCCACTCTTTTGATTACTGTCGCTGGCCCTTTCCAATGGGACTCAAATTTTGGACCTGGATCCGCTACCTGGATCAGGACCTTACTCCCTATTTCCAAATGTCTAGGTTGTGTACCTTTATCATAATGCTGTTTTTGACGCTGTTGGCTCATCTTTAGATTATCTATGGACACCTTAGATGTCTTTTCTAAGCGTGTTCGTAGGTTGGTCAAAAACTGGGGTACGCCTACCTCTGGCACCTCGGGTTCCACCCATTCCTCCTGTAAGATGTCCAATACACCTCTCGGGGCCCGGCCAAACAGTAACTCAAATGGGGACACCCCTAAGGATGACTGGATTCGCTCCCTACAGGTGTACAAAACGAATGGGAGCAACGTGTCCCACTCGGCCATTTCATTTTTCTTTAAACCTCTCCGTAAGAGGTGTTTAATCGACTGATTTGTTCGCTCAACTAAACCGTTTGACTGGGGATGGTATGCCGCAGTCTTTAGATGGCGAATGCCAAATGCCTCCCAGACTTTTGCTAAATGCTGTGAGACAAAGTTACTCCCCTGGTCTGTTAAAATCTCCTGGGGAAACCCCACCTCACAAAATAATTTTACAAGTTCTTGGGCTATCACTTTGGCAGAAATATTCCGTAGGGGAATCGCCCACGGAAAACGTGTCGCATGGTCCACGATTACCAGCATATACTGATAGCCACGGGGTGTTCTTATCAAAGGACCCACTATATCTATTCCCAAGCGTCTAATGGGTGTTGAGATGGTGGGCAAGGGTATCATAGGTACCGCCTTTGGGCGTGCTATGGAAACCCTCTGGCAAGCTGGACAGGAGTCACAATATTTTTTTGTTTCCTTATAAACGCCAGGCCAATAAAACCTGGCCAGGATTTGATCAAGTGTTCCCTGAACACCTTTGTGGCCCCCTATAGGGTGGTCGTGTGCTAGCCGTAACACGACAGCCTTAAATGTCACTGGCACCACCACTTGCTTCCTAACCGCCCCGGTATATGGTTCTACACTTTCCCGGTATAATATGTCTTTATCAATTAAGAACCTGGGGAGTGTGAGCCGAACTTCTTGTGCCCACTCGAACGCTCTTTTTAGCCCAGGGTCCGCTCGTTGTTCCATTGGGAACGAAGGGAACTTTTTCACTAGTGCTTCTGGCACCCACGGTAGCCCTTCTCCCGCTTCTAACTCTGCTCTCCCTTGCGCCCTTTTCTCTCTCTCTTGGCGCTTCTTATTCTTGGGTTTCTTCTCCTCTTTATTAGGGGCCTGTACTAACTCATCGTGATCAGGAAGTACCTTAGTCTCCTCCTCCTTACTTGGGGCTTGAACTACCTCATCAGGGTTAGGAATTACATTAATTCCTCTCTCCTCTTCCTTTTCCTCGGGCTTCGCCTCATCATTTTTCTTTTCTGGTTCCTCTGTTCTTTTAGCAGATGGGACCTGAGTTTCAGAGGTACTAGCCTGTGATCTGGTCAGAACAAAACCTGACTTTGTATCTGCACCTTGCACTAACCCTCTCCTAAATGATGTGTCTGATGATCTTAAAGTAGCTAAACAGGTAGAAAAGGTGACGGCAAAAGCTAGAAGGATACTTGGGTGCATACGGAGAGGAATGGCTAGCATAAACAAAGGAGGTGATAATGCCTCTGTATAAGTCTTTGGTGCGACCTCATTTGGAGTATAGTGTGCAATTCTGGAGACCGCACCTTCAAAAGGATGTGAACAGGATGGAGTTGGTGCAGAGGGTGGCTACTAAAATGATTAGTGGGCTTCATTATAAAGCATATGAGGACAGACTTAAGGATCTTAATATGTACACCTTAGAGGAAAGGCAGGATAGAGGTGATATGATTGAGATGTTTAAATACCTCCGTGGCATAAATGTTCAGGGAGAGAGCCTCTTTCAATTGAAAGCAAGTTCTGCTACGAGGGGACATGGGATGAGGGTGAAGGGAGATAGATTCAGGAGTGATATGCGGAAATATTTCTTTATGGAAAGAGTAGTGGATCCATGGAATAGTCTCCCAATGGAAGTGGTAGAGATGAGGACAGTAACTGAATTCAAAAAAGCATGGGACCAACACAAAGGATCTCTAAAGGTAAAAAGGGAACTGTTGTAGTTGTGGATATGGAAGGACAGACTAGATAGGCCATGTGGTCTTTTTCTGTCATCATGTTTCTATGTTATATGTTTCTATATGTATGCCTATCATGAACATTAGAGAAGACATACACTCATAAGGAGAGTGAACACAATAAAAACAAGATAAAGAGAAGGGAAGAAAGGGGGGAAGGAAGGAGGGGGAAAAATGTTTATGTACAGTGAAGCTGAACATTGTCAGACGGCTGCCTAGGGTGAGAACTTACACAATCTTGACGATGCATATATTCATATGATTCTTGCAAGGTATTGTGGGTATTGTAGTTCATTCACTCCCAAACACAGCTGATGACAATAATTTGAGTTGTGAAACCAAGTGGTAAGATCAATAAAATACTTCTTTTATTGATGGGGTTTAATTCACCCAGCACATGTATGCTTGATAGCACTATAAATGAGGTTACTTGCTTGCAGTGTTTAAAGGGATAACAAAAAGTCACAAAGTAAACCAGAAAACAACCTTCAACTTGTCAGGCAATTAGCTAATGTTTTCTTAGCAAGTAATTACCAAATACAAAGGCACAAAGTAAAGAATAAACTTTGCTGGTTAGGTTAACTTCTGCTTATTTTCCACGCTGATCTCAGCAGTGATTCTCCCTTGCTCACACACAATCAGGTGCAGCCCTAATTACTATCCATGGACCAGCTGAAAGCCTTTAGCTGGCTGGCTGCTACTGTGTGAGCCCAAATCCTGCTTTAAGAGCTGTTTGCAGTGGAAATAAAGAACAAAGTTAGGTTTCTTTGTGATGGCTGATGTGTTTGCTCATAGAAAACTAGCAATAGCATTTAGATAAAGAACAGTCCATGTAAATAGTTTCATCTGCTGTATTTCCCCCTGCATCAACAATCATAGGGTCAATATCATACATTGGCACAGATGAGTCTTTCATTAAGGCACTATCATGAGAATGCTTATTCCCTTGCTGCCATTCTCTATTATAGATAGGGTCTGGATCAGTGTTCATACCTGAGCCTCTCCTGCTATCATTATTCCTCTCTGTATAGCCTGGCCAATATGTAATCCAATTCTGATGTCCAGCCTTCCAATCTTGATCCCTGGACACTGGATCTTCTCTCACATACCTTCTGGCCTTGGTCTGAAAGTCCCTTCCACATACAGTCTTCTCTCTTCCAGGTAGCCACTGGTGATTCCTATCTCTGCCACTCCATTCCTCTGGCTGAATCCAGTCCAATGGACTCTTCTGGCCTTTGGAATACCTCCCAGTATGAGTACTGCCTTGGAATCTCCCAGACCTTCCAATGGCCTTTCTTCTCTTCCTTCCAGAGAGTTTCCTTCTCTCTCTATCTGCTTGGCTTGGCTTCTGTTTCTCCAGGTGGTACTGGTGCTTGTAGCCGTTGCTGAAGCTCTCCCCTCTGTATCTCTTCCTGAAGCTGTTCTTGAAAAACTGTTGCTGAAAACCGTTTCCTGAAGAATAATCTCTATTCTTATTCTTTCCTAATGTGTGCTGCTCCCTAACACAGCGCAGCTGTGTTGAATCAAGCCCTGCCCTTTGAGATGAGTGCTATGGGATTACCTCATAGCTCTCTTGATTGCACACACATTCTCTCACTTCAGCCCCTCTCATGGCTGCTGGAAAGCTGGTGCATTCTGGGACTGGTAGTCTTTTATGTGAAAACTCTGTTTTCTCAATTCTACCAGAACTGACAGGTTGCTTGTTCAGAGTCACATCATCTTTTCTATAGCTCCTACCTGAGCTATGATAAGCTTCCTTATCACAACATACAACTAAAAGCAATGTTGAAATGCTCAAACCATACTGGTAGAGAAACATTGAAAGAACTGTGCACGTCTGGAAAGGGTTTAAAAAGGGGCTTTCTTGCTAAATGCTGGTTGCCAAGGCAGCATGTAAACAATATTAGAAATGCCATACTGGGTCAGACCAAGGTCCATCAAGCCCAGTATCCTGTTTCCAACAGTGGCCAATCCAGGTCATAAGTACCTGGCAATTTCCCAAAAAGGTATATAGGTTCCACAACGCTTGTCCTGAGTAAGCAGTGGATTTTCCAGGTCCTCTTTATTAATAGTTTATGGACTTTTCCTCCAGGAACGTATTCAAGTCTTTTTTGTTAAACCCAACTACACTAACAGCTTTTATTACATCCTCTGGTAATGAATTCCAGAGTTTGATTACATGTTGAGTGAAAAAATATTTTCTCTTATTAGCCTTAAATGGATTACATTGTAGCTTCATTGTGTGTCCCTTAATCTTTCTACTTTTTGACGGCATAAACAACCTATCTACATTTACCCATTCTACTCCATTCATCCCCACATATAAATAGCTAGACTCTGCCCATGGAGGTAGCTATACACTTCATACCATTGGTTCACACAATCATGCGCACCTCGTATGCAGCATCAGTCACTACCCACTCCATGCTTACCTATTCAAACCACCACTCACACATTCCCTGTAACCTCATTGAGACATGCTTTAGCATGGCTGTTTCATTCAAGTCTCCACATAGACATGCCTGAGTCTGTGACTGGAGGAGTGGATTGTGTCACACTGCAAGTATACACTTTTCCACCAGGTGTTCTAGTTTTTGTTTCTAGTGCACACTATTTGTGAATAACATGCATAAAACAACAGATATGACAAAAAGTGAACTTTCATGCATTTTTTGATCATTTCATTTAGAAAATGAAATGCAGGGGAGGAAGTGACATCACCAACTGAGATGGCCGCTTGAATGCTGAGCTCTACATAATCTGTGGCTTTCGTGAAGAATAATAGTAGTTTCATTCTCCTCACTCTGGCAAACTGAGTGGCTATGGTTGGTTAAAAGTGGTAGGCAGATGGTGCAAGAAGGGGGTAGATTTCCTGAATTCTCTTTTCCAGGGAGCCATGCAGCTGCTGATAAAGATTCCAACTTGTCACCAGAGATGTTAGTACTAGAGAGAGAATATGCTGTTTTGGTGGTGACACTTGAACCTGTTGGGAAAGTCCAGCCATCATACAAGAGCTCCGTGATGAAATACAGTGTGTGGGTCATTTAGAGAATTATGCACCAACATTTCAGCATAGAAAGATGAAATAAAGATAACCCTTAATGAGGTGAGAGAGGACAGGAATGAACTGGGGAAGACAGTGGAGGATATAGAGGTACATTTAAATGAGTATGCTGAGGCACTAATGGGGTTCAGGAAGGAGAAAACTCACTGAGAAACTATCGGTCAACAACTCTCTGGCAAACTGGAATATCTAGAGACCCATTTGCAATGGAATTCCTCAGAATAAGAGTGGTGTCTGAACTAGAGGAATATAGTGACTGTAAGCACTGACCCAGTCTCATGAAAGGTCTGTAGATGAGTAGTATAAGGGGTATGTTTACTAAACCGTCTTAACGTGCGACCGGCGATAGTGTGCAGGCTGCCATAAAAGGAGTGGGTGTTTCAGTCTTAAAGTAGCAAAACGGGATTATCGCGTGATAACGCACGCTGCTGCGCACATTATCGGGCGAAGCGCCGCTAAGCGCGTTAACGCATGGTAATCTTAAGTAGGTGCCCAGATATGCCAACATAGAAACAGAGGTGTAGCACAATGGTTAATATGTTGACTGATGGTACAGGGGTCATGAGCTTGATCCCCCAGTGTGCCTAATGCATAAGGCTGGCTGAGGCATCACCCTTTACTTTTAGGTAGTGATTTTTGAGGCATTTTATTTTTATTTTAATTAGTGCTGCCAGCAAACACACCCTCACGGTGGCGTAACCTAAGGTGTCACATAAGGAGGAGTAGCCTAGTGGTTGGGGCAAGGTACTTCAGGCCGGAAGGTCGGGGGTTCAAATCCCACTAGAGGACAGCAACCTTGGGCTGGAAGGACTGGGGTTTCTAGTCCCACAGGTGCTCCTTGTGGTCTTGGGCAAGCCACCTAACCCTCCATAGCCCATGTTCCCTGTAAAATAGTTTTCTCCAAGTTATAATACCCTGTTCAATGTAATTTCAGTTTGTTCAATGTAAACCTCGCTGATGCAGAATAGCGCGGTATATAAGAGAATGTAAATAAAATAAATAAAAATAAAATAAATAACGCACTCCATAGGGCACATTATAAAGTGCACTGTCCGCCAAGGCACCCTATAATGTCCTCTATAGGACACCTTATAAGGCGCTTGATAGGGCGCCCTATGGGGCACCTTAAGGTTACAGTACTCTGAGGGTGTATTTTCTGGCCGCACTAATGTACATTAAAAATAGACAATGCCTCAGACAGCCCTATCAAATAACCCCACCATGGGTTTGAACCCATGACCTCTGACTTCATAGGCAAGGAAGTAACCAGTGGGCTACAGCTCTATAGCTGCTAACAAGTCCCTGGCTGACTGCAGAAGGACTGCACATCACCACACAAACTGTATGCTGTGGTTACCAAGATAGGGTTAACCCACCTGTACCCATGATGCACTGCACATGCAAATCAGCAGTCAACAGATGGGCACAAGATGGGGTATGCACCCACACAGCACCTCGGCCTGGTAAGGGGAACTAACCATGTGTGGTACTGGCACAGAGTAGCCACAGACCGTCACATTGTGCAGGTACTGTGCTCCCCCTGAGGGTGAGGTGGGGCGCCCAGCACCAGGTCCACAGCACCTTTCATGGCTGAAATACACCATGCTGCAGGTCTGCATCAGTGCTACTGTGTGTGATAGGTAGTTCCTGCAGACACATCTAGGTTACATCTGTGTCCTTTTGTATTTCTCAGTCATGTCTAGCCCTTATGGGCTATGATGCACCCAGAATAGTGCATGTTCTGTGTTGGTGCCATGGTTACATGATGTAGGTGAAAAGAGAGAGAGAGAGAGAGGGAGGAGAGAGAAGAGAGAGAGGGGGGAGAGAGGGGGGGGAGGTGTTTGGATCCATTTGTGGATTATGTACCACCACACAACCCACCCTCTGGGGCTCAGGGTGGGAAACAGGATCACCCACCAATAGATCCACATTCTACCTCCCTGCAATGCTAGCAGTAGAGGGAGCCATCAACCCAAGTCCTGCTGGGGAACAGACACCCTTCAGGGCAGACAATGTAGAGCTGTACACATCCATGAAGCAATTGCAGACATACAGTAGGCCTGGAAATGCTCAGCTGCTCCCCACCACTATCTGACATTCTCCAGCAGCAAGTCTCCAGCCGCTGCACCCTGCAAGGTGTTCCAGCAAGACACATTCAAGCTGCAGACAGACTGCTAGCTGGTCCATAGTGCATGGTCTTGGAGGAGATGCATGTACCCAGAACTGGGATATCAGCATACACACCAAACAAATAAGTCAGTGATTGGGTCCCAAAAGGGACCCATAAATATCACATGAGAAAATTACTATACAGCACTATGGGGGAACCTAGCCATGCCGTGGTCACTGCTCAGTCAGGGTGAGAGTGACCTCCCAGCAGGACATGCTGTGGCCACGCTGTCCGTGCAGGTGGTGGCCGGGTACTACAATGTCCGAGCCATTGCCCTATGCCTTGTGCAGATGCGGCCAGGCCAGGCCACATTATCCAGGCTATTCCTACAGTACTTTGCTCCTCATTATGCACATTGGCAGGCCAATACTGGCAACAGTGCTAGCAGTGTGGGCTGTGGAGGGTGTTGGCAGCCACCACACACTGGATAGACAGACACACACTCCACACACCTATGCCAGCATTGTGCAACTATAGAGGTGTTTGGCAGCCCTGGCCACCACACGAGTCCTGGGCACAGTGCAGGCATGGCCATGGTACGCAATACTGTTGGAGTCACTCTGTCAGACACCAGACCTGAGACACACTCCACAGACATCAGAAAGGTTGCTATGATGCAGCTCAATCAGCCAATTGTGCTTAACGTAGGAATTGCTAACTGCATGTTATCATAGCACCCTTTTGATAGCTGTGTACAGTTTTCCCATTGTTTAGGGTGGCATTGCTAAGGTATGCAAGTGCTAGTATGGGGAGATGCACACAGGGCCCACCATCCTGCCTCTCCAGGAGGCTTGGGATAATGGAGCCTATGGGTGCAGGTGTGTCTGCCCCTGTTGGCCACTGCTCTAGGGCAGAGGTTCCCAACTCCAGTCCTGGAGGGCCAAATACTGTTCGGGTTTCCATGCTGTCCCTAATGAATATGCATGAGATACATCTGCATACCATGGGGGCGGTGCATAGCAATGCAGCACAGCCACCTGAATGGTGTTTGGCCCTCCAGGACTGCATTTGGGAGACTCTGCTCTAGGTAATGTGCCTGTTTATGGTGTCTGTGCTCTGTAGGGTAAAATGTAGTTGTTTTGGGCATGTTTACGTCATCTGCAATAAAGGTTCTGTCTGTATTAGCACATTTTAGTAGTGGGTAAAATATGGGGGCTGGGTTGGCAGGAACCACAAATGGGACTTGAGACTGTGACCTTCTGCCTCTGAACACACTGGTTGTGTGCACTGCACCACCTTGTTGCCACAGAGACAGTGCATTCCCTGGTGATATCATGACTGTTCGTCCGGCAGGGCCTGTCTGTTGCAGTGCACCTACACAGGGCTAGGCCATGGTCTGTTCTGGGCAGCTGCCACTGCCCCCCTGCACCACCAATACCCCTCTGCCACCATGCTGACATGCCATTCTGCTGATGGTGCTGGTGGTGCGCAGTCTCAGGCTATCCAGTGTGCAGGTAGGTGGCTGCCTATGGTGCGTGTTCTGGGGTAGGGGTGCCTGCATAGACGTCCACACTGCCTCCCCCAACACCGCCTGCCAATGTTCTGTGCCCTTGGAGGTACCTTCTGGGTACTATCCCCTGTGACACTGTGATAAACACACTCATGCCCATGTTGGGCCCTCATCAGTTGCAATCTGGCTGCTGTACAGTTTCAGCATTCCTAAGTGCCACCTAGGCATCTGCCTAGTCCGCACTGTGCCCCAACTGCACCACAGCATGTGCCACCTGCAGCCCTCTGTATCCCATTTTAAAGTATCTGTCCAGTTGGCCATTCCGACATGCCCGCCCTGCTGTTGCCGCACATATGCACGCCATAGGAAACCTGTCCGATGGAGAGGAAAACCCTGCACAGCGCAATTTCACTGTGGGCTCATTCACCTTGTATGGGGACGGAGCATGGACCCTTCCAGAATTCATATACTTTTTTTGATGCTTTCTTGGGAGTTGTTTTTGATGTTTCTCATTGAGATCACTATTGCCCAACTTGGTTATTTTATTTTTCCATTTTCTTCTGTTCATTTTCACTGTTTATTTGTACTTTTGTTCCGTGCACATGTATCACACTTATCACTTTTTTTTTGGTTTCCCTGGTTTTGCTGTACATTGCTGACTGAAATGGTTTCTTTTCCCTTTAAATCAGCTCTAACGCCAGGGTTTCACTTGCGTTAGTTTTCAGCCTCGGATTTCACAGCGTTAGTGTGCGGGGAGTCTCTCCCCTCCCACTCTCCACCCATTGACCCCTTCTCTCCGCCCCTGGGGAGCCTTCCTCAGCTCTCCGGGAGCCTTTCTCCGCCTTCAGCGCTCGTTTGCGCCGCTGCGCGCGTTATCGCACGCTAAGGTACCTCTGCGCCCGATAAAGCACCATTATCGCGCGATAAGGTACCTTATCGCGCGATAACATCACAGAGCGCTGTCAGACGGCTGCCTGGGTGAGAATCTTCACAGTCTTGGCAAGTGCATATATCTATATGATTTGCAAGGGATTGTGGGCAATGCAGTTCATTCACACCAGACACAGCTGCTCACAATAATTAGTTGTGCTTTTGGGTAAAGCCAATAAGATATTTATTTATGGGTTTATTTCTCCCAACACAGATATGCTTGGTAGCACATAAATCAGGTTACTTGCTTTCAGTGTTAAACTTGGAAAAACAAAATAAGGAAAACATTTGAACTTGTCAGGCAATCAAAGCAAAAGAAATAAGACCTGGTTGATAACAAACTGGTCTTTTCTGTAGGCTTAGCTAATATTTTCTTAGCATGTATCAAACAACAAACCAAAAGCCACAAAGAAAGAAAAAAACCTGTTCTTTTCAGGTAAACTTCTTATATCTTCCCACATAGATTCAGAAGTGATTCTCTCCTAGCTCACAAGCAATTAGGTAAGGCTCAATTGCTAGCAGTTATCCAGCTGAAACCCCTTAGCTGGCTTGCTTTCTACTGCGTGGCTAAAAATACTACTCAGGAGCTTTTCTGAGTAGATTAAAGAACAAGTTTGTATTTCTTTGTGATGGTTGCTGTATTTTATAACAGAAAATCACCAAAGGAGTTTAGACAGAGAGCAGTCCATGTAAACAGATTCTTCATCTGCTATCACCCCCTCTTCTTCAACAAGCATGGGTTCAATATCATGGATTGGCACAGATGAATCTCTCAATGGAGCACTTTCAGGAGAATACTTGTTTCCCTGCTGTCTTTCAAGGTTATAGCTAGGGCATAGATCAGTGTTCATACCTGAGCTTCCATTGCTGTTAGAGTTCCTCTCTATATAGCCTGGCCAGTATGTAGTCCAGTTCTTATGTCCAGCCTTCCAACCCAGATCCCTGGACACTGGATCTCTCTTCACATACCTTCTGGCACGGGTCTTAGGGTCCCTTCCACGTGCAGCCGTCTCTCTCACAGGTACTGTCTGGAGATTCCTAGCTCTGCAGCACCATTCCTCTGGCTTTCCCCAGTCCAATGGTGTATGCTGGCCCTTGGAATGCCTCCCAGTATACGTACTGCTCTGGACTCTTCTAGACCTCTCAAAGGCTTTTCTCCTCTTTCTTCCAAAGGGTTTCTTTCCCTCTCTGTCCGTCCGGTTTGGCTTCTGCTTCTGATGATCCTCCTGATGATGAAGATGATCAAGCTCAAGCTCAAGCTGATTCTCAGGATAATTCTCTGTAGAATAAACTCTACCTTTATTCTGCTTAGATGAGTGTTCCTCCCTAACACAGTGCAGCTGTGCTGAATCAGGCCCTGCCCTTTGAGATGAGTGCTTAGGGATTACCTCATAGCCCTCCTGATTGAACACACGTTTCCCCACTTCAGCTCCTCTAATGGCTGTTGGAAACCTGGTACATTCTGGGACTGGTAGTCTTTTATGGGAAAATTATGTTTTCTTATTTCTACCAGAACTGACAGGTTGCTTGTTCAGAGTCACTTCACCTTTTCTATAGCTCCTTCCTGAGCTATGATAAGCTTCCTTATCACAGCGCACATTAAGACGGTTTAGTAAGCATACCCCTAAGTTCCTGCTAAATACCTACTGGTGTGTGTTAGCGAATGTGGTGTGTGTAGATGGAATGTGGTGGGGTGGTTTTCTTTCTAATTGGTTGAGAACCTCTCTGCTTGTTTATTCAAGAAATTTAATTAATTAATTTATCTAAAGTTGTTTATATACCACCTTTCTACTATTCAAGACAGTTAACATAGAACCAACAATATGGTTTTACAGAGAACTGGAACATTCCAAATATACAACTAGTGTAACATTCAAATATTTATGATCAACAAATGGTAAGAACAACTATAAACAGAGGGGGAGTAATACTGAGGAATAAAGCAAATTATGGATCATAAACTTTGCGTGATGTGGGAGTAGGAACCGAGGGGCATGTTTACTAAACACCGTTGCTGTGCAGGTTCCCGTTAGTGTGCTGGTGCCATATAAGGAGTGGGCGGGCCAGGCAGAAAAAAGCAAAAAACTGGACTGTACGTGTGTGCGTCGCGCTAATGTGCGGGGCCCACATTAGCGCGTGGGAAGGCTAAGTGGGGCGCTGCTGCAAAACCAAACAACAGAGCTGTAGTACAATGGTGAAGACACCAACCAATGGTGCAGGGGCCAGGGGTTCAAACCCCCATTGCACTCAACAAAAAAGACCAGCTGAGGCACCAACATTTATGGGCAAAAGTGGTTAGGAGGCATATTAATTTTGGGCAGCAGAAGGCGGCGCACTGTTATTTTTATTACGGCATGAGGCGGCGCACTGTTTAGTGTGGGCGGCAGATGGCGGCGCATTGTTAAATTTGGGCGGCAGAAGGCGGTGCGCTGATAAATGTGGGCAACAGAAGGCGGCGAGCCGGTGGGCAGAAGGCGGCGCGCTGATGTGTGAGGGGGCAGTCCAATAGTGGGAGGGATAAGTGGCGCGCTGATGTACAAATAACAGGAGCAGAGCCATAGCACAATGGTTAAGACACTGACCACTCGTGCAGGGATCATGGGTTCAATTCCCCACAGTGCCCATTGAAGACAGCTGGCTGAGGCATTATTTTAGGGGCATTTCCATGTTGTGCGGCATAAGGTGGCGCGCTGTTAACTTAGTGTGCCGCAAGATGGCACGCTGATGGCTACAAGGCTGCGCGCGGATGCACAAACACAGGAACAGAGCCACAGCACAATGGTTAAGACACTGACCAATGGTGCAGGGGCCAGGGGTTCAACCCCTCACAGTGCCCAGTGAACAAGGCTGGCTGGGGCAGTATGTATCATGGTGAGGAGTGCTGTAGGAGGCCTTCCATTTATATTTTATTTCCCACCACTAGTAAACCCGCTCTCACAGTGTGTTAACATACAGATGCCCGTAAGGCACATGTTACAGTGCACTGTCCGCCAAGGCACCCTAGAATGTCCCCTATAGGGCACCATGTATGTTGTGACACAGGATAATGTATAGTGCACCCTATATGGATGGCAACCATAAGGTGGCCTATAGGGCGCCCTATAAAGCACCCTCAGAGGCACCTAATGGGTATAGTAAGCTGTGTGTGGTTTTGCCGGCATAGACATATGTACAGTAAATAAAAATAAAGCTGTGGACAGCCCTATCAAAGGGCCCCACTGTGGGTTTGAACCCATGACCTCTGGCTGTACAGGGAGTGACGTAACCATTGGGCTACAGCTCTATAGCTGATAGCAAGCCCCTGGCTGGCTGCAGAGAGCCTGCACGTCACCCCACAGACAGTCTGCTGTTGTAGACAGGATAAGGTTAGGCCACCCATACCCATGATTCACTGCACATGCAAATCAGCTGTCCACAGATGCACACAAGATGGGGAATGCACCCCAACAGCTACCCGGCCTGGTAGGGGGAATTGTCCATGTGCACCCACACAGCACCTCGGCCTGGTAGGGGGTCCTGAGCGGGTGGACTACCAGCAAAGAGTAGCTACACACTGTCACATTGTGCGGGTACTGTGCTCACTCTGAGGGTGTGATGTGGCGGCCAGGACCAGCTCCAAAACAGTACTAACCTGTGAGATAGGAAGGTGCTGCAGAAACATGTTGGATATCTTTGTCTGTCTCAGTTAGTGGAAACCCCCATGGACCCCCCCTAGGTGGCCAAAGTTACACCCCCCCCCCCCAGGGTGGCAAACAGGGCCCCCCACCAACAGATCCCCATCCCACCCCCCACGGCAGTAGAGTCAGCCATCAACCCCAGTCCTGCTGGGGAACAGACACCCTACAGGGCAGTCCAAGCAGCTCCACACACATCCATAACACAATATCAGACAGACTTTAGGCCTGGATATCCAAAGATGCACCCCAGCACTATCAGATATTCACCTTCAGCAAGCCATCAGCCGCTGCACCCTGCAAGGCACTCCATCAAGACACATACTAGCTGTGAACAGTCTGCTGGTTAGCCCTGATGGAAATGCATGCACCCAAAACTGGGGTGGCAGCACACACAAGCAGAGAGTTCTGTGAGGAGACCCCAACAGGAAACCCATATATATCACAAGAGAGAAACACAATACAGCACTATGGGGGTGCCTAGCCATGCTGTCATCACTGCACACTCAGGGTGAGAGTGCTCCCCCAGCAGCACATACAGAGGTCACCCTGTCTGTGTAGGTGGTGGCCTGGCACTACAATGTCACAGCCAGTGCCCTATGCCCTGTGCAGATGCATCCTGGCCAGCCCACCATGTCTGACCTATACCCATGGTACCTTGCTGCTCATTATGCACATTGGCAGGCCAATACTGGCAATAGTGCTGGCAGTGTGGGTTGGGGAAGGTGTTTGCAGCCAACACACACTGTATAGACAGACACACACTCCCACACCTATGCCAGCATTGTGCTACTATTGAGGGGGTGATTAGCCTTGGCCACCACACCGGTCCTGGGCACGGCACAGGCATGGATATGGTACGCAGTACTGCTGGGGGTCACTCCCCATGGTGGTGAACACCATCAGAGGCCAGGCCTGGAGCACGCACCGCAGACACCAAACAGATTGTTTGGATGGGGTCAACTAGCAGTATGTGCGTAACGTAGGGATATCTATCAGCCTGTACTCTTAGCAAACGTTTCAGAGCTGTGTACCTCAGGTGTAGGGTGACATTGCTAAGGTATGCAGGTGCTGGTATTGGGAGATGCACGCAGGGTCCAATGTTCTGCCTCTACAGGAGACATTGGCCAATGGGGCCTGTGGGTGTGGATGTGGGTGTGTCTGCCCCTGTTGCCTGCTGCTTTACGGCAGCGCTTCCCCACTCCAGCCCAGTTTTGCATCACACTGTTCGGGTCTTCCTGCTGTCCCTCATGAATATGCATGAGCTACATCTACATACCGTGCATAGATATACAGCACAGGCATTTGTATGAGTGGCAGCATGGAACCTGACTGGTGTGTGGCCCACCAGGACTGCATTTGGGGGATTCTGCTGTAGGTTCTGCCCCTGTTCATGGTGTTTGTGCTCAGTGGGGTAAAAGATAGACGTATTACCATTGCATATGTCCTCGTCACGAAAGGTGTGTCCTTACTGTCACTGTTTATTTGTGGGGAAAATATGTGGGCAGGATTGCTGGTAGCCCCAGCTGGTCTTTGAACCTGTGACTTTCTGTTCTTGCATGCATTGTCTGTGTGCACTGCACCACCGTGTAGCCACAGCTTGGCTGAATTCCCTGGATAGTCCATGACTGTGGATCCGGCAGGGCCTGTCTGTTGCTGTGGACTGTGCCAGCCTGCACATGGCTAGGCCTCTGTCTTCTGTCGCTAGCAGCCACTTCCCCCTGCACCACATGTACTTGTCCGCCAACAAGCTGGCATGAGCTTCTCCCATAAAAGGCAGGTGACCTGATTGGAATGTGGCAGTACGGGACTGCATTTGGGGTACTTGGCTGTGGGTAATGCCCATTGTTGTGGTGTGTGTGCGTTGTTGGGTAAAATATGGGTGTTTTCCCCATGCTTATGTCCCCTGCAATACAGGGGTGTCTGGGCAACAGTGATATTAATGGGCAACCATAGCAAACACTCCCAGGAAAGCTCCACAAAAGGAAATGTTTTTTCGAAGAGTCTCCGCTCCGTAAACCCTTCCAAAATTCATTTCTTTTTTCTGGAGCTTTGCTGGGTGTGTTTTCTGTATTTGCCCATCACTATAACTGTTCCCCAGCTGAATTACTATTTTTACTAGCTCTGTTGTGGTCATTTTCTATTTTTATTTGCACTTTTGTGCTGTGCACATGTATCACACTGCTCACGTTTTGCTGGTTTCCCCGGTTTTCCTGTACATTGCTGACGGAAATGGTTTCTCTTCCCTTTAAATGCTTTCTACCGCGAGGGTTTCCCTCGCGGTAGTTTTTACATGCAAATTCTGGCCCGATACTGTGCGGGGAGCCTCTCCCCTCCCACTCTCTACCCATTGACCCCGTCCCTCCGCCCCTCCGGAGCCTTCCTCCGCCCTCCTTTAGCCATTCCACGCCTCTATCGGACATTTGCGGGCCCGCACTTGTACGGGGCCCGTTAGTGTGCCGCACACCTTTGCGGGGATGAAACGCACGTGTGCGGGGCATTTAAACGCGTTTATTAGCGTTTCAGTGCCGCGTTTCCATGCGCTATTTTGCGGCGCGCACATTTCCGGTTTTTAGTAAACATCCCCCCGAGTCTGGAACTTGTAGAAGGTAATGTATGAACTGTTGTATTTCTTAATGTAGGCTGTTTTCCCTTATTATGAATTTTAGTGGGGTTGCGTAATTTTGTCATTGGACACTCTGTTGTTTTAATTTGTTTTTTGATTGTTTTATAACACCCTTTTCCTGAGGATGTTTATTGTGTTTGAGTATTTTGTTTCTTTTTAGCAAACTAATAAACATTAAATTAAAAAAAGAAAAGATTTCATGCAAAGAAGTCATGCACTTGGGTTGCAGAAATCCAAGGGAATTGTATCTAATAATGGGCGAAATATTGGTGTGCACGGACCAGGAGAAGGACCTCGGAATGATTGTTTCTGAGGATCTCAGGGTGGTGAAACAATGTGACAAGTTGGTGGCCAAAGCCAGAAGGATGCTAGGCTGCATACAGAAAGGAGGAGGAATTAATGTCCCCTTTATAAGTGGTTGGTGAGGCCTTGCTTGGAATATTGTGTTCAGTTTTGGAGACCATATTTTTACAAAGGAAATAAAAAGATTTGAAGCAGGGGCGGAGCCTGATGTCCAGCGGGTTAGACGCTTCGCGCTGAAGCTCCCGAGAGGCCTACACAGAATCCTGACTTAATACCTACATAAACTCAATTTTTTGCTCCGAACTCACCGGGGTACCTCGGGGGGGATGGCGGCCCATAAACCAGCGCGCTTGGACTTCGGGTCTCCTTCTTCTTCACACGGAAAACGCTCCAAAACAGAGGTGTCTTCCCCACAGAAGATGGTTCCACTTCGGGAAAACCCCGAAATGCATCAGGAGCTCTTAGAGGAAATACGCGGAGTGAAGGAACTGGTGCAGTCCAACGGAGAGAAGCGCTTCGAGCCATGCGAGAAGACTTCGGTGTGCTCCAGGACAGACTTGAAAGCCTTTCATTACGGCAGGACAACATGGCGGGGGTCCTCGACTCGCACGCGGTGCGCTTGGTCAAGCTGGACAAGGCTGAGCGCCAGATACAGAATCTTCAAAAAGAATTAGAAGATAGCAATAATCGAGCCCGTCGCAACAATGTGAGGCTCCTTGGAATACCGGAGGGGGCGGAAGCAGGAGATATCAGAGAATTCCTGCTCAAAACTCTTCCCTCCTTGTTGAAGATCACATTTCATAGAGACCTGGAAATTGATCGAGCACATTGTGTTCCTACCCATATGGCGCTCAACCGAACGACCCCCCGGCCTATCATCTTTCGATTACTACGATATCAACAAGTGGAACAAATTCTAAATGCTGCCCGGGCGAATCGTCATCTGGAGTTTGAAAGTCATAAAGTCTCCTTCTTCCCTGATTTGGCAAAGCCCACAGTTGACCGTCGGAAGAGACTCCTTGCTTTTCGCCCTCGACTTCAACAGTTACAGGCTCGCTTTGGCCTGTTGTATCCAGCGAAGCTCCGAGTGACTCTCCACAACCAAACTAGGACATTCGAAGATCCTGATCTACTATCAACATTTCTAGACTCCAAAGAAGCAGAGCAGATGCGTTAACTTAACAACTTGGACTTATTATCTGCCGGCTCTGTCCGCCATTTTGAAGGGCCCGACGCGGTGGTCATCGCCAAGTACAGAGACTGCCTGGACTTTTCTTTCTGTCTTTATATGACTTACTTGGTCTTCTATCCCTCCATGATGTGTGCCTCGGTTGGATTCGGAGCGCGCACAGTTATACAGGTTATGTGTTTTCAATTTCGGCCTTCTCTGGGGTTTCTCCCCGCAGACACATGGTCGCCAGTAATTTTTGGGGTTCTGCTTCTTCTCTACCGCGCTGCGGTTCTTATTTTTCAATGTGGGGCGCTTCATTGTATTACATTAGTTTATTTTCTATCATGTCATGTGTACAGCCAGATACAGTTACTATGAGGGACATTGTGAACCTAGGTGCGCTATCATGTTCTCTTTCAGAATTTTTAACCTTGCTCAATGGCCTTATGTAAGATCTTATCACTTAACGTAAAAGGCATCAATAGTCCAATCAAAAGAAAGAAAATTCTTAGCTATCTTAATCATGAGCATGCTGATTTAGTGTTTCTTCAGGAAATGCATCTAAATTCCGCTGAAACACTGAAACTCAATGCTAAACCTTACCTGGTGGCTGCCTATTCTCCCGCTGTTTCCAAACGGTGTGGGGTGGCCATTCTGGTTAAGAAGTCTTTGCAAGCTACTGTCATAGATACTAGCTCTGATAAGGAGGGTAGATGGACCCGTGCACATCTTAAGGTTGGAGATAGTGAATTCACGTGTATTTGTATTTATGCCCCCAATGTGGATAACCCTGCTTACTATGCCAGTATTGCGCAGTTGGCACAGGCCTCTGCCAATACTCCATTAATACTTGGTGGCGATTTCAATCAAGTGTTAGACCCTTTGATAGATAGACAACCGCCTAGAACGAGTAATCCACCCAAGAGTCTTGCTACCCTTGCAGCTCTGATGCAAGACCTTGCGCTAGTAGATATATGGAGGCTGCTTCACCCCTCTGACTTAGAGTACACCTTTTTTTCTGCCCCCCATCACTCACAATCTAGAATAGATTTTTTTCTCATTTCCAAAGCACTGATTTCTCAAGTGGACACAGCTAGGACTCATCCTCTCCATATTTCTGACCATGCTGCCATATCTTTTTCATTGCATGTCACTTCGCGAGATGATCATCCCCGTGCTTGGTTTTTTGATAGATCCCTACTGGATCAAAAAGATTTTCAGGTTGACATAAAGGCCGCTATCCAAGATTATTTTCATTTTAACTCACCCCATGACACAGCGAGCTGGGCTTGGTGGGAGGGTTTTAAGGCATCTATCCGGGCTACCATAACCAGTTATCAAATTCGACAGGGGAAACAAAGAAAGCAACACTTACTGATTCTAGAGCAACAGATACAAGCTGGGGAGCGTCTCCTTACGTCCCGTACTGACCCATGTATTTTACTCCGTTTACAACGCCTCCGCTTTCAATACAATCAGCTTTTATATACTGCTGCTGCTAAAAATATTGAATCACAACAAGGGTTGTATTACCGGGAAAATAACCGTGCTGGCAAATTATTAGCGAATGCCCTGAAAGGTAAAAAAGAAGCCAAGCGTGTTACCGCTCTCCGTAATCCGTCGGGGGGGGGGGGGCCTGGTCACTAAAGATACAGAAATTTTAGAACTCTTTCGTGATTTTTATACTCGGCTTTATCAATCTGAATGTGATTTTGAGCCAGAAGTATTTGAACGATTGCTCTCAGGGATACAACGACCGACCCTATCTGACGAAGATAGAGAGGCCATGGACAAACCATTCACTTTATCAGAAATTCATTCCGCTCTCAAGAGATGTGCCACAGGTCGAGCTGCCGGCCCGGACGGTCTCCCTGCTGAATTCTACAAAACCTTTAACGCTGACTTAGCTCCAGTTTTGAAACTTTATTTTTCTGCTCTGGCCGAGGAGGGATCTCCTTCTGGGTCCTTTTCTATGGCAAATGTAGTAGTTTTTGAGAAAGAGGGGAGAGATCCGCAACTAACAGCCAATTATCGTCCAATTTCCCTCTTAAATGCGGACTATAAAATATTTGCCACCATTCTTTCCACCCGGCTCTCTGATAGGATGTCTACTTTGATACACCCAGATCAATGCGGTTTCATTCCCGGTAGATCAACCGCTGACAATGCTCGGACTCTATGTCATGTACTGACTACCGCAGTTAATCTTGATCGACCATTTGTCGGCCTCTCACTTGATGCTGAGAAGGCCTTTGATCGCTTAGAATGGCCTTTCCTGTTTGCAACTCTCCGCTGGTATGGATTCGGAGAAGGTTTTCTCCGTTGTCTCCACGCCATGTATGCACAGCCTACAGCCAGTATCTGTGCTAATGCTTTAAAGTCTCAGCCATTTCCCCTTCAACGCGGTACTCGTCAGGGATGCCCACTGTCTCCACTTCTTTTCGATCTTGCACTCGAACCCTTAGCTTTACTGATCCGGCAATCGGAGGAGATTCATGGAGTCCCCTTCTCTCATAGAGAAATTAAAATTTCAGCATATGCTGATGACCTTATGCTCTTTGTCTCTTTAGACTCGGTGCCGGCTGTCCTAGAGCAAATCGGTAAATATTCACAACTTTCGGGGTATAAGATAAATTGGACCAAATCGGTAGCCTTCCCATTAAACTCTCTGATTCATCAAGCAGATATGCAACCCTTTCCCTTTTTATGGCAACCTCGCATGGTCAAATACCTTGGGGTCCACTATTGCTCTCCTTTGGAAGATGCTATCTCCTTTAATGCCAAAGACTTAACCTCTAAAGTCCGGGCGCTTACTCACCGTTGGACTCCTTTAACACTTACCTGGTGGGGTCGCCTAGAAACCATAAAAATGATGATTGTTCCTAAAGTGAATTACATTTTAGAAATGTTGCCCTGTCTCCTACCTCGACGTACATATAAAGATTTAGAGGGCCTTCTAACTAGATACTTATGGCAAAACAAGACGCCTAGGATAGCGAAGCATAAGTTGCAAGCTGATAAGGAAAATGGGGGTGTCCGATTCCCTGATTTCCTGAAATATCACCATTCTTTTCTTCTCAAACAAGGCGCTCGTTGGCTGGAAGATCTAGCACCGAGTAGACCTGTGTGGCTAGATATAGAGGAGAACCTTTGCAAACCGTTTCCTCTTACTTCTCTCCCTGGTATGACTCTCCCATCAGACTCCCACTATCCACCAATGCTTTTAGACACTTTAGGTGCCTTTAATACTCTTATTCAATCTTTAGACTCCCGATTCTGTCCGTTAGACAGACTCCCGCTCTGGTACAATACTCGATTTCAAATACAAAATAAACCGATGGCGTGGAGCCCCTGGTACACTAGGGGCATTTGGACCCCTACCCAGTTGTTCCATGATGGTCGCTGGAAAACTTTTAGTGAATTGCAAATTGAATTTGGTCTCCCAGCGAAACACTACTTTCAGTTGGTGCAACTACAGCATTGTCTTCGGAGTGCTAAGGTGCTCCCGCCATCGGAATCCCCTACCCAAGACTTGTCGGAGACTATCCGATCTATCGGGAGCTCACAGGGTGTAGCATCTAACTTTTACAAAACCTTAAGTACTGCTGTAAATAGAGGTATCCCTATAGCACAGAAAGCATGGGAGCGGGAACTGCATGTAACTTTGACCCCGGAGCAATGGAGCCTTGTCTGGAGTAGAGTGACACGGGTCTCCAGATCCGCCTCACTCACTCAGACACTCTTCTTTCTAGCCCACCGGTGTTTCTATACTCCTGACAGATTAGCCAAATGGAACACCTCCCAGGGCAATAAATGCTGGACATGCCATGCGGCCATTGGTTCACTAACTCATGTTATGTATGAATGTCCCACACTACAGTCTTACTGGCGTCGGGTCTGGGGTCGTATCCAATCTATTTTGCACTTTCAAGAGCCCCTGTCTTGGAGGATAGTGGGACTCCGCTCAGCTGCGGGGATCCCCTCTCTCCCAAAATCGGCTTACTTCCTTTTAGACTTCATGCTGGGCATTGCTATTTCCCTAATTACGAAATACTGGAAAAATAGCTCCCATCTGAGCCCCAATGAATGGTGGAATCATGTCTGTCTCTACAGTAAATATGAACAAATACCTCGTATGTTTGCTTCTTCCGTTCAGACCCCCCATCATCTGTCTAAATGGAAGATGCTCAATGACTATGTTCACACCGCTAAATGCTCTCATCTGACTGTTTAACTTTGTATAAATCTCTGTCACATGATCATTCTGTATCGCAGATGCTATTTATTTTCGTTTTGATGTACAATCACTGTTGTTTGGAAGCGCTCATATGCTGATACTGTCGACTCAGAGAAGAAGCAGGGGGGTGGGGGGTAATAGGGTTTGTTTTTCCTTATTGTATACTTGTTTTGTCTCCTTTGGTGTGTTGTTTCTTTTGTTTGTTGCAAAATGAAAATAAAAGTTTGAAAAAAAAAAAAAAAAGATTTGAAGCAGTTCAGAAGAAGGCGAACAAAATGATTTGGAGCCTGCACCAGAAGACATATGAGAAGAGATTTGAAGACCTAAATATGTACACCCTAGAGGAGAGGAGGGAAGAGGAGATGATATAGACGTTTAAATGCTTAATGGGTATTAATGAACAAACATTTTTCAAAGAAGGGGAAGCTGTAATACTATAGGGCATAAAATAAAGCTGTAAGGAGATAAACTTAAAAGCAATGTCAGGAAATACTTTTTCACTGACAGGGTGGTAGATGCTTGGAATGTCCTTCTGATGGAGGTGGTGGGGGCAAATACATGACGGAATTTGAAATGACATTGGACAGACACAGTGGGTCCCTTTATAGCAAGAGGATAAAATAAAAATAAATAAAAATAAATCTAATTATTTGTTTTATACTTCAACAAATAGGGAGTGGTGATCTACATGGCATGGCAGGTACACCTAGTCTAGCCACCTTACTGGGCAGAATAGAAGGACCATACTGAACTTTATCTGCCATCATTTACTATGTTAGTATGTACTGACATTGCAGTAAAAAATTTGTAAAGCAGTGTTATATTCAGGTGAGTATCCTAGACTGCATTAGAAGTCAAATTGGACAGAGCACATAGAGCATTGGGGCCACCTAGAGCAAACCTCCTTAGAGATATAGTGATCTGTGTCCATGATTATACTATAAAGGAACAGTGGCCAATCTAGGCCATATGTATTTGCCCCCACCACCTCCATCAGAAGGACATTCCAAGCATCTACCACCCTGTCAGTGAAAAAGTATTTCCTGACATTGCTTTTAAGTTTATCTCCTTACAGCTTTATTTTATGCCCTATAGTATTACAGCTTCCCCTTCTTTGAAAAATGTTTGTTCATTAATACCCATTAAGCATTTAAACGTCTATATCATCTCCTCTTCCCTCCTCTCCTCTAGGGTGTACATATTTAGGTCTTCAAATCTCTTCTCATATGTCTTCTGGTGCAGGCTCCAAATCATTTTGTTCGCCTTCTTCTGAACTGCTTCAAATCTTTTTTTTTTTTTTTTTTTCAAACTTTTATTTTCATTTTCTTCACCCACCTCCTTCATCGGCTCTCCCCAGTCGGAGGATTGAGCCTCCAGAGGTGAGGGCAGCCCAGGAAACCAGCTCCGGCCAATCGGGCCAGACCAACTGCTTCAAAAGATCGCGCCGGCAGGCGCACGTTCTTTCTTCACCCACCTCCTTCATCGGCTCTCCCCAGTCGGGGGATTGAGCCTCCAGAGGTGAGGGCAGCCCAGGAAACCAGCTCCGGCCAATCGGGCCAGACCAACTGCTTCAAAAGATCGCGCCAGCAGGCGCACGTTCTTTCTTCACCCACCTCCTTCATCGGCTCTCCCCAGTCGGGGGATTGAGCCTCCAGAGGTGAGGGCAGCCCAGGAAACCAGCTCCGGCCAATCGGGCCAGACCAACTGCTTCAAAAGATCGCGCCGGCAGGCGCACGTTCTTTCTTCACCCACCTCCTTCATCGGCTCTCCCCAGTCGGGGGATTGAGCCTCCAGAGGTGAGGGCAGCCCAGGAAACCAGCTCCGGCCAATCGGGCCAGACCAACTGCTTCAAAAGATCGCGCCGGCAGGCGCACGTTCTTTCTTCACCCACCTCCTTCATCGGCTCTCCCCAGTCGGGGGATTGAGCCTCCAGAGGTGAGGGCAGCCCAGGAAACCAGCTCCGGCCAATCGGGCCAGACCAACTGCTTCAAAAGATCGCGCCGGCAGGCGCACGTTCTTTCTTCACCCACCTCCTTCATCGGCTCTCCCCAGTCGGGGGATTGAGCCTCCAGAGGTGAGGGCAGCCCAGGAAACCAGCTCCGGCCAATCGGGCCAGACCAACTGCTTCAAAAGATCGCGCCGGCAGGCGCACGTTCTTTCTTCACCCACCTCCTTCATCGGCTCTCCCCAGTCGGGGATTGAGCCTCCAGAGGTGAGGGCAGCCCAGGAAACCAGCTCCGGCCAATCGGGCCAGACCAACTGCTTCAAAAGATCGCGCCGGCAGGCGCACGTTCTTTCTTCACCCACCTCCTTCATCGGCTCTCCCCAGTCGGGGGATTGAGCCTCCAGAGGTGAGGGCAGCCCAGGAAACCAGCTCCGGCCAATCGGGCCAGACCAACTGCTTCAAAAAGATCGCGCCGGCAGGCGTGCCCGCGCCTTGCGGGCCCGCGCCTGAGGGCCTCGCCAGAGGGCCCTTTGGCGTGGCCCTTAGGTGGGGCACGACAGGCGGAAAAAGAACGCTGGCCTAACGCCTCAACAACGTAATAGCAAATCGGCAACCGATACTTCAAACAAAATCGAGCAGCTCGCTCCACCGCTGAATTGATCCCTCTCCGAGAACAGCAAGTATACCACATACAAATGGAACTATGTTCTAACTGATATCCTGCATATCCCTTAAAGCCTTGCTTACTATTGTTAGTAACCATATCAGTAAATATACTAAGTAGCTATAAACATACACTGTTCATATTAATAAGATACATTGTTGCCAGTACTCACTAGTTGTGAACTATTGTCCCCAGTAGCTAGACAGAATGTACTGTTGTCCTAATTCAGAAAGTTATACTGTTGTCAGTAGATAGACAGACACACTGTTGTCATAATCCAGAAAATTATACTGTTGTCAGTAGATAGACAGACATACTGTTGCCATATTCCAGAAAATTATACTGTTGTCAGTAGATAGACAGACATACTGTTGCCATATTCCAGAAAATTATACTGTTGTCAGTAGATAGACAGACATACTGTCGTCACCACCCATAAATTTACAAATACTGTCTTCTCATCATACGATATGACACACTAGCCTGTTTACCGGTTACACAATATACCAGCTAAGATCCAGTCAGCTCTAGTGTGCCAAAAACCGCCTCGACTCACCTCCTGCAAGCCTCCTACCTCTTGGGGTTAACATGGAAGACATGATCATCAGGTTGATATGCCTGTTCCTACTTATTATAGCACTACCATCCAATATTTTGGCCCTCACCACCCCACAAAACCACATTCCTATTGTACTACATAGGGAGAGAAAATGGTCAGGAGACCCCTATCACAACTCACGTGGGGCCAACCTCTCGCACCACAACCTCCTATTACAAGTCCCACTACAACACAACAAGAAAACCAGACAATCTAAAAAGTTCTACCCTAGTAGCATGAAGTGTGCACTTATAAATGCCCGCTCACTTCGAAACAAGTGGCCAGCGATCACAGACATAATAATATCCCATAAACTAGACATTCTCATGGTAACTGAAACATGGCTCTCAGCGGAAGACAATATCATCCTTAACCAGCTGCTCCCACCTAACTTTACAGCCTTCACCGGACACAGACAGAACAAAAAAGGCGGAGGAGTAATTATCATCGCCAAAGCCGACCTACAGTTTAAATTGGAGGAATCCAACAGCAACAACCATCTAGAGACAGTATCTATTTCAAACAACTTATGCTCTATAAACCTGGTCTATAGATCACCATCAGGAGATCCAGACGACCTAGCAACCATAATAAATCTGGCATCTCTCACCCAGGGCCCAAACAAACCCAATTGGATCTTAGGAGATATCAACCTACCATCATTACAGGACACCCAAGCAACAGCATTCCTAGATGCCCTAGAGAGCCTCGGATACACGCAAATGGTGAGAGAACCTACTCACGAGAAAGGCAATATACTCGACCTCATATTCGCACCACAGCTAATTTTGGATCAACCACAAAACATAGTACTATCCATAACGGCAGTCCCATGGACCGATCACAAACTCATCACCTTCCAGATGCATACCACTAACCATTCACACAAGACAATAATGGATAAAAGCAAGCCCACTAACTCATCTACCAGAAGTTTCCAACCATTTAACAGAGAACGCATCCTCTCTGAGATTAGCACACTCTCTGATGACACCTCACTAAGCCTTGAAGAACTGATCTCCTCCTGGAACAGAAAAATCAGCACTATTGCTATCCGCCCTCCAACAAACAAGAACCCAAAAAAGAGATCTACAGCCCCATGGTTCACAGCGGACTTAAAAGCCTCACTAACTATTCTAAGAAGGCTAGAAAAACGATGGAGAAAATCACGCACCAGTAGTGACCAAGCAGCTTACATCCAACACCTGGCAGAGCATCGTAGAACCATCACAGATAAAATCAGACAACACCACACAGACACCCTGAAACGGTCATTGAATAAACCTCATGACCTGTTTAACTTAGTTAAAACACTTGCCAAAGAACCAACCCCGGAGCACCACAGCATGATCCACCCACAGGACTATGCAATTTATATGCAATCTAAAATGTGCAAAACTAATAAAATATTAATACCGGAACCTCTTGATGAACAAGACTACCCAGTATCTCTGGCATCCTTCTCCACTCCCTCAAAGAAAACCATTGAAGATACCATCCTAGCACTAAATACATCCACTGCGCACACAGACCCTTGCCCTGCACACTGGATAAAGGACCTGCGTTGTGACATATCATCAATTATAGCAAAAATTTTAAACCAGTCCTTCACCACCGGCTCATTTCCAACTACGCTCAAGCAGACCTCTGTAAGACCGCTGTTAAAGAACACTAAACTTGATCCTCAGAAGGTAGAATCTTATAGGCCCATATCTAGCATACCTATGCTAGCAAAAATCATTGAGAAAGTAGTGCACAGGCAACTACAGGATCATATAGACACCTCTGCTCCACTTGATCCGTCTCAACATGGTTTCAGAGAGTCACATGGAGTAGAAACACTACTTACAACACTCCTCAACAACATAATCTCAGGTATGGATAACATACGCCAAGGTTTCGCTCTTGTATTTCTCGATATAGCAGCGGCCTTTGACTCGGTATGCCATGAAATTCTCATCTGCCGGTTAAAGGAAAAAGGCATCTGCGGAACAGCACTTGAATGGTGCAAATCTTACCTGTCCGACAGATGGCAGCACATCCGAATTGACGGGGATACATCTGAACCATTCCAACAAAGTCAAGGTGTACCCCAAGGATCCTCCTTATCTGCATTGATGTTTAATATATATATTCAACCCCTCTGCAACATCATCAGATCCTTTAATGTTAGTTACATGATATATGCAGACGATGTGCTACTATATATGCCAATATCATTGGATTGCCTGGATCTCACACCGCTGACTAACTGTTTTGACGCCGTAGCAGAGTGGCTCCTATCCCAAAACCTGAGAATACAACACAAAAAGACGGAAGTCCTTTTCGTCTCAAGGAACACCAACTTCACTCCTCCTAGTTGTATTAATGTAAAGGATGCCCAGCTCCAAGTGAAACCTGCAATACGTTACCTTGGAGTAACACTGGACCAAAACCTTGACATGAAGAGTCACATAGCCAACACAGTCAAGGCAATCTACTTTAAAATTAGATCCCTCAGACACCTACGCACACTACTTGAACCAGATGATTTCCGTACCATTTATCAAGCCCTTATACTTCCCCATTTCGACTTTGCAAACTCTATTCTACAGGGGCTCCCCCGGTCCACCCTGAACCCCCTGCAACTGGCCATGAATAGTGCAGCGAGGGTACTCCTCGGGGCATCTAGGAGAGACCACGTGACACCACTCCTAAAACAGCTACACTGGCTTCCCATTCAAGCAAGGATCAGTTTCAAGACTGTACTGCTAATATTTAAAGTGACCAAGGGGCTCACCTCTTCTTCTCTCTCCAACCTCATACTACCACTTGCACCAAACAGGCCAAGAAGAACAGCAGAAATGAACACACTAGCTATCCCAAACGACACCACAAGATGTGCCAGATCAACAGCCAACAGAGCATTCCGACTCTGTGCCCCCACTTTATGGAACACCTTACCAGCACAAATCAGATCAGTACCAAATTTGAGTCAGTTCAGAAAGTCACTGAAACATTTCCTCTTCCTTAAATATCTCAATGACAGCTCTGAACATAACCTCCAGGTGAATAGCAGGAGTGGCCAAACAGACAGACCATCGCAACAGGCCAACTACACAATGTAAATACAAACAGTTCCATATACTATTGCACCACCTTTGTATATAGTTAACCATGATATCTCTTGTCAGATAACACACCTTTGTATATAGTTTCCCCTATTTCCCAAGTTTATATCTCCTGTTAAATGTAATTGACCAGACATATGTAAATTGTCGGATGTTTTTGTTCAATGTAAACCGCGCTGATGTCTAATAGTGCGGTATATAAGAATTGTTAATAAATAAAATAAAATAAATAAATAAATATGTACCTAGCAGTTTCCCCAAAAGACACAGGTTCCACAATGCTTGTATTGGGTCAAGCATTGATATTCTGGGTCCCTTTCCTCCGGAACTTGTCCAAACCTTTTTTAAACCCAGTTACACTAACAGTCTTTACTACATCCTCCGATAACAAATTCCAGAGTTTGATCACAAGTTGAGTGAAAAAATATTTTCTCTTATTTGTCTTAAATAGTTTACCCTGTAGCTTCATTGCATGTCCCCTAGTCTTTATATATTCTGATAACATTAGCAATCGATCTACATTTACCCATTCCACTCCGTTCATTAAATTATAGACTTCTATCATATCTCCCCTCAGCTGTCTCTTTTCCAGGTTAAAGAGCCCTAACCTTTTTAGCCTTTCTTCATAGGGGTATCCTTCCATCCCCTTTACCATTTTGGTGGCTCTTCTCTGAACCCTTTCTAATAACGCTATATCATTTTTATGATACGGCGACCATAATTGTACACAATATCCAAGGTGCGGTCACACCATGGAACAATACAGAGGCATTCAAATATCCTTTGTTTTATTTTCCATTCCTTTCCTTATGATACCTAGTATTCTATTTGCTCTCTTGGCTGCAGCTGCACAGTGGGCGGAAGGTTTTAACATGTTATCCACAATGACGCCTAAATCTTTTTCCTGGGTGGTGGTTCCTAATGTTGAACCTTGCATCGTGTAACCATAGTTTGGGTTGTTCTCCCCTAGGTGCATAACTTTGCAATTGTCCACATTAAATTTCATCTGCCATTTTGATACCCAGTCTTCCAATTTATCAAGATTCTCTTGCAATTTTCCACAATCCTCATGGGTTTTGACAACTTTAAATAGTTTTGTGTCATCTGCAAATTTGATAACCTCACTCGTTATTCTTTTTTCCAGGTCATTTATGAATATGTCAAAAATCAGCAGACCCAGCAGAGACCCCTGGGGTACACCACTGTTCACCTTTCTCCATTGGGAAATTGGCCATTTAGCCCTACCCTCTGCTTTCTATCTTTTAACCAGTTCCTGAGCCACAATAGCACACTGCCTCCTATCCCATGACTCTTTAGTTTTCCCAAATGTCTCTGATGAGGGACCTTGTCAAAGGCTTTCTGAAAGTCCAAATACACTATATCAACTGACTCACCTTTGTCTACCTGTTTATTCACACCTTCAAAAAAACATAACAGATTAGTAAGACAAGATCTTCCTTGTCTAAAGTCATTCTAGCATTCTATTTGCTTTCTTGGCCACCACTGCACAATGATGCCAAAATATTTTTCCTGGATGGTGGTTCCTCATGTGGAACATTGCATCATGCAACCATAGTTTGAGTTGTTCTTTCCTAGGTGTATAACTTTGCACTTGGAAACAAACAAATCAAGTACCTTCAGCGATATAGGGTAACCAAAGCTGGTACAAAGATTGGCGGATTTCAGGTTAAAAACCCCTTTTATTGAGCCCCTATGCATGTCGGCCGATGAGGCCTTCTCCAGGGGGTAAAAATAGATAAAACAAACTGTGAAAATATGAGAATACATTATAAAACATATTATAATTATAAACAATAATATAAAAAAATAAACATAAAAAAATGATAACATAAATAATACAAATTATTGTAAATAAAAAAATCATAAAAATTATGAAATGTATTCTCATTTTTTTTAGGTTTGTTTTATCTATTTTTACCCCCTGAAGAAGGCCTCATTGGCCGAAATGTGTATGGGCTCAATAAAAGGGGTTTTTAACCTGAAATCTGCCAGTCTTTGTACCTGCTCTTTTTATAACTTTGCACTTGTCCACATTAAATTTCATTTGTCATTTGGACATCAAGGGGTATGTTTACTAAGCAGTCTTAATGTGCGCCCGGCGATAGTGTGCAGGATGCCATAAAAGGAGTGGGCGTTTTGGTCTTAACGTAGCAAAACGGGATTATCACGCGAAATATAACCTTGAGAATATACAGGCCCTGTCTGACGAACAGTCATGGTATCACCAGGGAATGCATAGTCCCTGTGGCAACAAAGTGGTGCAGTGCACACAGCCAGTGTGTTCAGAAGCAGAAAGTCATAGGTTTAAGCCCCAGCTGTGGTTCCTGCCAACCCAGTCCCCAATATTTTACCCACAACTAAAACGTGCTAATACAGACAGAACCTTTATTGCAGATGACGTAAACATGCCCAAAACATTTTACCCTACAGAGCACAGAAACCATAAACATGCACATTACCTAGAGCAGAGTCTCCCAAATGCAGTCCTGGAGGGGCAAACACCATTCAGGTTCCATGCTGTCTCTAATAAAGATGCCTGTGCTGCATTTCTATGTGCAGCCCCCATGGTATGCAGATGTATCTCATGCATATTAATGAGGGACAGCATGAAAACCTGAACAGTGTCTGTCCCACTAGGACTGGAGTCGGGAACCTCTGCCCTAAAGCAGCGGCCAACAGGGGCAGACACACCCACACCCACAGGCTCCATTATCCAATGCCTCCTGGAGAGGCAGGATGTTGGGTCCTGCGTGTATCTCCCAATACTAGCACTTGCATACCTTAGCAATGCCACCCTAAACCTGGAAATACAGTACACAGCTATCAAAAGGTTGCTATGATTACTGGCAGATAGCAATTCCGAAGTTAAGTACAATTATCTGAGTGAGATGCATCATAGCAACCTTTCTGATGTCTGTGGAGTGTGCTACAGGTCTTGTGTCTGACAGTGTTTACCACCCTGGGGGGTGACCCCAACAGTATTGCGTACCATAGCCATGCCTGCACTGTGCCCAGGACTGATGCAGTGGCCAAGGCTGACAAACGTCTCTATAGTTGCATAATGCTGGCATAGGTGTGGGGAGTGTGTGTCTGTCTATCCAGTGTGTGGTGGCTGCAAACACCCTCCACAGCCCACGCTGCTAGCACTGTTGCCAGTATTGGCCTGCCAATGTGCATAATGAGGAGCAAGGTACTGTGGGAATAGCCTGCATAGGGTGGCCTGGCCTGGATTCATCTGCACACTGCATAGAGCTATGGTTCGGACATTGTAGTGCCCGGCCACTGTGGCCACAGCATGTCCTGCTGGGAGGTCACTCTCACCCTGACTGAGCAGTGACCACAGCCTGGTTAGGTTCCCCCATAGTGCTTTATAGTATTTCTCTCATGTGATATATGTATAGGTTCCCTTTTGGGGCCCAATCACTGACTTATTTGTTTAGTGTGTATGCTGATGTCCCAGTTCTGGGTACATGCATCTTCTCCAGGGACATGCACTATGGACTAGCTAGCAGACTGTCTGCAGTTAGTATGTATCTGGCTGGAACACCTTGCAGGGTGCAGTGGCTGGAGGCTTGCTGCTGGAGAATGTCAGGGGGTGGTGGGTTGGGGCAGCTGATCATTTCCAGGCCTTCTGTCGGTCTTGTCTTATGGATGTGTACAGATGGGTATTGACTGCCCTGTAGGGTGTCTTTTCCTCAGCAGGACTGGGGTTGATGGTCCCCTCTACTGCCACCATTGCAGGGAGGTAGAATTGGATCTGTTGGTGGGTGATCCTGTTTCCCACCCTGAGCCCCAGAGGGTGGGTTGTGTGGTGGTACATAATCCACCTAAGGGTCCAAACACACACACCCCCCTTCACCATATAATCATGGCACTAACACAGGATATACACTATTCTGGGTGCATCATAGCCCATAAGGGCTAGACATGACTGAGAAATACAGAAGGACACAGATGCATTCTAGGTGTGTCTGCAGGAACTACTTATCACACACAGTAGCACTGATGGGGACCTGCAGCATAGTGCATGTCAGCTATGAAAGGTGCTGTGGACCTGGTGCTGGGCGCCCCACCTCACCCTCAGGGTGAGCACAGTACCCACACAATGTGACGGTCTGTAGCTACTCTGTGCCAGTAACACACACGGTCGGTCCCCACTACCAGGCCGAGGTGCTGTGGGGGTGCATACCCCATTTTGTGCCCATCTGTTGACTGCTTATTTGCATGTGCAGTGCATCATGGGTACAGGTGGGTTAACCCTATCCTGGTAACCACAACAGACAGTTTGTGTGGTGACATGCAGTCCTTCTGCAGCCAGCCAGGGGCTTGTTAGCAGTTATAGAGTTGTAGCCCACTGGTTACTTCACTGCCTGGGGGGGGCAGAAGTCATGGGTTCAAACCTGTGGTGGGTTTATTTCATAAGGCTGTCCAAGGCATTGTCTGTTTTTAATGTACATTAGTGCTGCCAGCAAAAACACCATCAGTGTACTGTAACCATAACGCTCCCCATAAGGCACCTTATAAGGTGCCTTATCAGGTGCCCTCTAAAGCACCTTATAGGGTGCCCTATAGGGGACATTATAGGGTGCCTTGGCGGGCAGTGCACTTTATAATGTGCCCTATGGAGTGCCTTATAGGGTGCCTTATGCAGCACCTTAGGTTACTGCACGTGAGGGTGTGTTTGCTGGCAGCACTAATTAAACTACAAATAAAATGCCTCAATAATCAATATTTACACATAAAAGCTACTGTCTCAGCCAGCCTTATGTATTAGGCACACTAGGGGATGGAACTCATGACCCCTGTACCATCAGTCAGTGAATTAACCATTGTGCTATACCTCTGTTTCTATGTTTGCATGTCTGAGCGCCTACTTAAGATTACCGCACGTTAATGTGCTTAGCTGTGTCTCGCCTGATAATGTGCGCAGTGCACGTTAGCGCGCGATAATCCCGTTTTGCTACTTTAAGACTGACACACCCACTCCTTTTATGGCAGCCTGCACACTATCGCTGGGCGCACGTTAAGACGGTTTAGTAAACATACCCCTAAGATAAGCCACCCACAGCCTGACCCCCAATCAGGCCTGCCGTGGCCAGAGTCAGGCCACGGGGAGCCCCCTGCACCCCCTTACCTCCTCGGCAGGCCCCAGATCCTCTGTTGTATGACATACAGGGGGAAAGTCCACCATCTAGATGCCTGACCCTGGACGCACAGGGCTGACCTCGGAATTGGCCCTGTATGTCCGGGGTCAGGTTCCCACCCACTGCCCTCCCTCACTCCACCTCCAACCTGCCCCAACCTGCCCAGGAAGAGAGCTCCCCACACATCTTGCCTGTACGTGTGATGAGCTCTGTTAGCTGCAGATTTACCCTGGTGTTTAGCAGGGATGGACTCCAAGCCAGACATACATCCCCACTAAATGCCATATAGAATCTATCCCATGGACTTCACCCAATGGATTGTACAAAAATCAAATTGACTACATCTGTGGAAGTTAATGATGGAAAAGCGCTATAACATCAACAAAGACAAAACCTGGAGTTGATTGTGGTACAGATCACAAAATTCTAGTATGCAAACTCAAGCTAAAGTTGAATAAGAGCAAGCAACTCATGGATGTAGCAAAATATAACCTTGAGAATATACAGGTACCACCAGAATTTAAAGACTGCCTGAAAAAATTGATTTGCTGATTTTGATACAAATGACAGAAGAGTTATGGGATGACATCAAGAAGGTCATGTTGGAAGAAATGAAAAGTCTTTATAAAAGGTGAAAAAACAAAAATGACTAAAAAGGGATGACTAAAGAAACTCTGAAAATTGCCCAGAAATGCAGAGAAGCTAAAGCCAGAGGAGAAAGAGAGGCAATCACAGAACTCAACAGAGGTTTCCAATGGGCAGCAAGACAAGACAAGGAGAAATAGTACAATGATACATGCAAGGAAATAGAATCAGAAACTATTAGAGGAAGAACAAAATTGATTTTCCTAAAGCTACAAGAGTTAAAGAAAAAATTCCAGCCTCAAATTGGAATGCTACAAGATGCTCAAGGATCCATGTTGAATGATGCTGAGAAGATCAAGAAAGGTGAAAATAATATGCAGAGTCATTATACCATAAAGATCAAGTGGACCAACAGCCATTTCAAGCTGTACCTTATGATGAGGAACCATTGATGATTAAAGAAGAAGTTGAAGCAGCATTGAAAGCCTTATCAAAGAACAAAGCACTGGGCATTGATGGCATTCCCATTGAAGTATTACAGCAATCAGATACAGTTATTTCCATACTTACAAGACTCTGCCAGGAAATTTGGAAGACAAATTTGTGGCCGACTGATTGGAAAAGATCAGTGTTTATGCCGATAATGAAGAAAGATGATCCGAATGAGTGTGGAAGTTATCATGCAATCGCTCTGATTCCACATGCCAGCAAGATTCTGTCAAGATCATTCAGCAGACACTACAACCATACCTGGAATGAGAACTGCCTGAAGTGCAAGCAGGGTTTAGGAAAGGGCGAGGAACAAGCAACATCATCACAGCAGCACTGTTATTTTAAATATCACTCTACCGGTCACATTTTAGGTAACTAGGTATAAATGTATCAGGAGGTCTGGACTGTTTATATGACTTGAATTATGGCTTATTACTTAAAAAGTATTTTCAATAATGTGATAGGTGGCAGGAACTGGATATATCTTGGGTTGGAAGAGTAAGTTCATTTAAGATAATGATCTTTATCTTTATCTTTATCTTTATTAAAACTTATTATACCGCCTGAACCTAGAGGCATACAGCGGTGTACAATTAAAAAATATAGGAGACTACTGTCAGAAATAGAAAGGAATGCCAGTTCATTTACAGGAAAGGATAGCAAGGAAAAGGGAAAAAGAAGAGTTAGAAGAAAAATATAAACAGGATGGGGAGGAGCAGTCAGCTGCCAGCAGCAGAGGAGAGGGGGAAAGGAAGGTCAAAAGCTGTGCAAAAGAGGTGAGTCTTAAGTGAGACTTTAAAGGAGCGGAAAGAGGAATCTAGACGTAGAGCTGAGGGAAGAGAATTCCAAAGGCGGGGGCCAAGAAAAAAGAAGGCAGAAGAACGTGTGGATTCAAGATGGGCCCTAGAAGGGAGTGGGAGAAAAAGACGATTAGCGTGGATTGACCGAAGAACTCTAGAAGGACAGTGAAAATGAACCAAATCCGAAAGATAGAGAGGGACACCGGTGTGCAAAGCCTTGTGAACAAAGATCAAGATCTTATATTGAATATGAAAAGGGATAGGCAACCAGTGTAATTGAATAAGAAGAGGAGTGATGTGAGCCGAGCGGGAAGAATTAGTGAGAAGACGAGCAGCGGTGTGATGAACTAATTGAAGACGGTGAAGCTGAGAAAGAGGGAGACCGGCCAAGGAAGCATTGCAATAGTCTAGACGAGAAACTACGAGGGAAAGAAGAAGCGTGGTCATAGCAGGGGGGGAAAGAAAAGGCCGAATAGCATGAAGTTGCCGAAGTGTGTGGAAAGAACGCTGAACAACGGAAGAGACATGATCCTTGAAAGTTAAAGCCGAATCCAGGGTGACACCGAGATAACGCATAGATGTGACAAGAGGGATAGGCCCAGCAGAGAGAGACGGAGTGAGGGTAGGAATAGGAGCACCAGCAGTAAACCAAATAGCAGAAGTCTTAGATAGATTAACATGCAAAAAGTTCTCAGAAAACCAGGAAGAAACCGCGGAAAGACAGACGTTAAGGGGACCAATATCAGGCGTGAGGGGACAGGTGTGATAAAGGAGGAGGATATCATCTGCATAATAATATGCAGAGATACCGTGCTGCTGGATGAGTAAAGCAAGAGGGGCTAAGAAGATATTAAACAACAAAGGGGCTAGTACAGAACCAAAAGACAAGGAAGCTATAGACCTGCAGAACATGAAATGAAGCTGTAAGCAGGTAAAGTTAAAAGCAACATCCGGAAATACGTTTTCATTGAAAGGGTGGTGGATACCTGGAAGCAGGGCCGGCCCGTCCATTGAGCAAGAATGTTTTTTGCACAGGGCCCCGCGTTTCAGGGGGCCCCGCGCAAAGAACATTCTGCTTTTTTAAAAATGACTTTAAAAAAAAACCTGGCTCTGGCTGCTGCCGCTGCCGCTACCACCACGGCAGCGGCAGAATGGAGTGTCCCGCGGGGCCTCCCCTTCTCGTTCAGCCCCTCTGCAAAGGCTTTGAGATTCGCGAAGGGAGAAAGTCTCCCTCGCGTCTCTGTTAAGCCCGCAGGGGCTAATGGGAAATTTCCCATCTGCCCCTTTAGACGCGAGGGGCTGATGGGAAATTTCCCATTAGCCCCTGCGGGCTTAACAGAGACGCGAGGGAGACGCTCTCCCATCGCGAATCTCAAAGCCTTTACAGAGGGGCTGAACGAGAAGAGGAGGCCCCGCGGGACACTCCATTCTGCCGTTGCCGCGGTGGTAGTGGCAGCGGCAGCAGCCAGAGCCAGTTTGTTTTTTTAATTTTGCCATAAGCCCGGGGGGGGGGGTGTTAAGACTGGCAAGGGGGGGTGTTAAGACTGGCAAGGGGGATGGGGATGGGGGGTAAGACTGGCAAGGGGGGGTTAAGACTGGCAAGGGGGATGGGGATGGGGATGGGGGTTAAGACTGGCAAGGGGGGGTTAAGACTGGCAAGGGGGATGGGGATGGGGGGGTAAGACTGGCAAGGGGGGTTAAGACTGGCAAGGGGGATGGGGATGGGGGTTAAGACTGGCAAGGGGGGGTTAAGACTGGCAAGGGGGATGGGGATGGGGGTTAAGACTGGCAAGGGGGGGGTTAAGACTGGCAAGGGGGATGGGGATGGGGATGGGGGGTTAAGACTGGCAAGGGGGTGTTAAGACTGGCAATGGGGATGGGGATGGGGATGGGGATGGGGGGGTTAAGACTGGCAAGGGGGGGTTAAGACTGGCAAGGGGGATGGGGATGGGGATGGGGGGGTTAAGACTGGCAATGGGCTGGGGGGGTTAAGACTGGCAAGGGGGGGTTAAGACTGGCAAGGGGGATGGGGATGGGGGGTTAAGGCTTGAAAGGGGGGATAGGAGTGGCAAGTGGGCTGGGGCGGGGGGGGTGGAGACTGGCAATGGGGGGGGGGGGTGAAGTCTGGAAAGGGGGCTGGGGATGGGGGGTTAAGACTGGCAATGGGCTGGGGGGTTAAGACTGGCAAGGGGGGGTTAAGACTGGCAAGGGGGATGGGGATGGGGGGTTATGACTGGAAAGGGGGGGTTAAGACTGGCAAGGGGGATGGGGATCGGGATGGGGGGTTAAGACTGGCTATGGGCTGGGGGGTTAAGACTGGCAAGGGGCTGGGGGCTGTCTGGAAATGGGGCGATGGTGTTAGGACTGGTAATGTGCTATGGGGGTTAGGACTGATAATGGGCTATGGGGGGCTAGGACAGGAAATGGGCTGATGGGGAGGGGTTAGGACTTGAGGTGGGCTGATGTGGTTAGGACTGGTAATGGGCTGTGGGCTGATGGGGGGGTTAGGACTGGCAATGAGCTATGGGTGGCTGACTGGAAATGGGCTGATGGGGTTAAGACTGGAAGTGGGCTGATGGGAGGTTAGGACTGGTAATGGGTTATAGGGGGGTTTAAACTGAAAATGGGGTGATGGGGGTTAGGACTGGAAGTGGGTTGATGGGGGGCTATGACTGGAAATGGGCTGAGTGGAAGGGGAGGCTTGAACTGCAAATAGCTGATGGGGAGGGAGCTTGGAATGGAAATGGGCTGTGAGGGAAGGGAGCTAGGACTGAAAATGGGCGGATGGAGCAGCTAGGATAGGACTGGAAATGGGCTGTTGGGGGGAGGTAAGATTGGAAATGGGCTGTGATGGGGGTTTGAATTGAAATGGACTCATGGAGGGGCTAGAACTGGAGGTAGGCTCATGGGGGGCTTGGACTGGAATTGGGCTGAGTGGAGGGGAGCTAGGATTTGACATGGGCTGATGGTGGGGCTAGGAAATGACTAGAAATGGGCTGATGGGGGCTAGGATTGGAAATGAGCTGATGGAGGGACTCAGACTGAAAATGGATGGGGGAGCTAGGATTGGAAATGGGTTGATGGGGGGCTAGGACTGGAAATGGGTTGATGGGGGGCTAGGACTGGAAATGGGCTGATGCAGGGACTAGAAGGAAATGGATGCTGGGTGAGACTGGAACTAGAAGGGAGCTGATGTTGGGGGAGGATTAGAATGGGATGGGGCTGGGAGAGTAAAATGGAGAGGGGAAAAATATTTTGTGTGGGAGGGATGAAAAATCTACAATTGGCCGGGTATTGGGAGAGTAAGTGGGGATTGAGGATGGAGGGGTAAAATTTGAGTGGATGAAATAGGAATGAGGAAAGAGCAAAAGGAGAAAGATTAGTATGTTAAAGCAGATGTAGAGAGAGAGAATGGAAAAAAAAACTAGAAGAGAGAAGAAAGAACAAATGGACAGCAGACGATGGACAGTTAGCAGAAAACATGAAGAAACCAGAAGAAAGTGGCTGGAGCAATTGCAACTGAAAAAAATGCACAAAAGGTAGGAAGATATCTCTTTATTTTGAATTTATTAACTGGAATATGAAAGCTCTGGGAAATGTGCATCATTAACGTCTGCGCTTTGTTTGGTACAAGAGGAAATTAATTTATAGTTTTATTTCTACAGTGGTGTTGTACATTCCAAGTTTGGCTTTTGGGGTTCCCAGTTTAATTATTGTCTTCCTGTTTCTAAATTGTGATTCCTTGTTTGGTGATGGTCTATGTTCTGCATGTGTAACTGAGCTGAGGTATTCTGTTTATGTAATTCCTATTTGACATTGCCACTTGTTCTCTTTCCCCAGTATTCTCTGAAATGTATTGGTTTAATATTTGCAGTGTTGCCTTTTGATAGGTAGGGTATGGTGCTTTGTGAGTCCTGGTAATGCTGTCAGGGTACGGCGGGTTTGCTATGGGTTCTAAATGGGCAGCGTTTGTAGTAGTTCCTAATGTGCCTGGCGGTTGGCACTGGATTATAGTAATGTAGAAATCTTTTAGTCTTTCTTTATCCATACACTCATTAAGAGACATGTTTACTAAAAGTTAGTGTATGGTAACATTATGCAAATATTTATGCAAATAAGGCCACTTATGCAAATTAGGCCCCGCACCGAGTCTCCGCACATGGCCCCGCACCCCCCTTGGGCCGCCCCTGCCTGGAAGGCCCTCCCAAAGAAGGTGGTAGGAGCAAAGAGACAGACACAGAAGATCACTATATCATAAGAGGATGGAATCAAAGCATACGTAAATAACTTCATAAATGACTACTACTACTACTAAGCATTTGTATAGCGCTATAAGACGTATGCAGCGCTGTGCAGACATGTGAAAGACAGTCCCTTCTCATTAGAGCTTACAATCTAATTCAGACAGACAACAAGAAGGTGTAGACAGGGATAAAACTAGGGGGAATGGTAAAGAAACAAGGAGATCAGGTGAGTCAAGATCCAAAAGAATTAGCAAAAGGAGTAACCAGCTAGGAGTGGTGGGTGCAATTCTACAACTATAGCAACCTTACTGGGCAGACTAGATGGACCATGCTGGTCTTTATCTGTCGTCATTTACTATGTTGCTATGTTATTAGTTATGAGTGGTTTATCTACTTTGAGGGAAGGGAAAGGGTGGAGGGTTTGGGATAAAATGTTTCCAGTTATTAAAGGTATAGGCGTGTTTGTGATTGAATGTCGTTTGAAAATCGAGTTAACTGAAAATCCCCATGGCAGCTGATGTAACCTGAAAAATGTTCTACTAAAAATTAAATTAACAAAGAAAATGACATGAAGTAAAATAAGAAATGTCAAAATGACACTGTGTCTGTCATTTCCTATGACTGTGCATCCCTAATAGAGATATTCAATACAATGGAGCTATAAATAATGTGAAAGAAGCATGCATTTTTTAGTGGAAACGGTTAGAGCAAGAATGCATAATATGAAGCTCAAGAGAAGTTAGACTGAGTAATAGCATTAGGAAATATTTCCTCGGAGAAAAGGTAGCTGAAGCATGGAATAATTATAGACCCCAACCAAGCAGAGGATAGCAGCAAGGCAACAAAGGTAAGCTGGAGGACAAGTGGGCTCTACAGTATTGCAATTAAGAAATAATATGGATAGCTCAGATGAGCCTCACGGTCCTTAGCTAACATCATATCCTATACCTTCTGTGTTTCTATTGCGTTACTTATATGCAGTTTTAATAGAACAATATTACTCTCACAACAGGCAAAGAAATATTTGTGGCTTACAAGAGAAATTCAGTTACATTATCAGTATATGTGTCAGACCACTAACAAGCAACATTTTATTTTATAGTGCTTTTATTCAATAGAACAGTGAAAATGTTTACATTTTTGCCATTGCCTGATGTTGGATTAAATCCTTTCCATAATTCCACTTTTTATTCTATAGAGTTTTAGAAAGCAAGTAGGCAGAATAGCTGAAAATTTCACCCAGGGAAATGACATGAAATTGAATTGAATGAATAATGCTGTTTAGGCAGTCAAATTAATTAATTTAAACTGACTTTGTTCCCTGATTCTCTCTCTTCACACTTCATTAAACATATTGAGTAGGGATGTGCATTCCTTTTCAGATGAATGTGAAACTATGATGAACAGGGGCATTTTCAGTTTGGTTCACTACTGCTGAACAGAATGAATGGGGCACAATATAGACAAATCATTTGCTTCATTTGGCTTTTGGCAAAGGCATGGCTATGACAGACACAATGGAGCCACTCTGGAAAGGAGGGAATGGGAGAGGGACAAGCCAGAGGCATGAGGCATCTCAGCAAAATGTGTTGAAATAAGCCTATGTCTGCTTGGCTTATCCAAATTCCATGTCAGCAACTGGACAGGAACAGGCAGCACAGGATCTTATAGCAGGGGTGTGCAGGCGAAAAATTTTCATTTTGTTCCATTTCTCATGTCATTAGGAGAATTTCCCATTTTGTTTTGTTTTGTTCTGTTTTAATTAATAGTGTGCCTTATTGCACAATAGTATGCACTATTGCTTAATAGTGCACACTATTTGCGCATGTACCAAAGTGTACATGACTGCTTGATAGGGTGCACTATGTCTTAATAATGAACACTTTGGGCCCAATTCAGAGGCACGGGTTGTGGGGCTGCAGGTCCCGGTGGGACGTGCAGTACCGCAAACCATCCAGACCCTATTCCCCTTCCTGCTCCCCCCACACATCCTTAGCAGTAGGACAGGGAGAGCCAGTGGGGGGCAGGAGGGGGCAGGGTCAGAGTGAGCCAGCCTGGCAGGATGCACAGGGCAGATTCAGATCACAGCCCTGCACGTCCTGCCGGGTCCGAGGGGACATGCTGCTTATTCCACCTCGAAGATGGAATAAACAGCACTGACCACAGCAATTGGGTCCAGGTGTGGGGGGTCTCCACCACCCAATCCAGGCCCCTGCTGGCCAGCCATGGGTCAGGCAGCAGGGACAAGGGGGCCCAGCCACGACAACTAGGGGAGCCTTTGGGGAGGATGTCCCCTCAGGCAGGCAGGAGCATGCCGGGCTGTCCTCGGGCCCAATTCTGCATGTTGCAGGAACGTTTTGTTCCTGCAGTACAAAATCGGGTCCTAACGGCCCTGTTATGCACGGGGACATCCGAACAGCCTGGACATGCCCCTCTCGGAATCGGGCTTCACGATTCAATAGTTAGCACTAGTCCACACAAGAGTGTGTACTATTAATGATAGATGAGAAGTAACAAAATTAAAATGGAACAAAACAAAATGAAAAATTTGTTTGAAAACGATACAAAATGAAATAGGAAATATCATTGACATTTCCCATGTTGCTTCCAATGAACGCACATCCCTAGAAGAGATCCTGTGCTTGCTCCAGTAGTTCAGCAAAAAATTTCATTTGTTGAAGTGGAGAAGGTGTCAAAACCTTTTAAAAAAGTAACCAAAACAACACATAACTCTAAAGCAGAGTAAAATGTGTGTTACAATGTATGCAGGATTTCTGTCTGGTGGCTGCAAGGCAACATTCTCTTGGCTGATATTCAGAGGGGTTTATCTGATTAGCAGCAGTACAATCTGGATAGTACCACTGAGTATCACCACAGACCTCCTCGGCACATTCTGGATTGTGTTGGGGTGATCCAAGGGTGGAGTCGACATGGAGCAGGAATTTATCCAGATAGCGATGATTTTCAATGCTGCTATGAGGATAACTACTGGGGTCATTCTGAACTCTGTTTAGCAGGTCTGGACGTCCAGTCTGGATCTCCAGACCCGCTAAATGGCCGGTCAGCCTGCTGGGGACAGAGCTCCCCGTACGAACAGGCGATTTGTACGGGGGGCTCGGTTCGTGGGAGGGAGAGGATGGGACAGAGGCAGCGCAAGGGCAGGTGGTGGGCAGAGAGTGACCCCTGACGTACAGTGCCGATTCTGAGGTCGGCCCTGTACATCTGGGGTTGGCCAATGAGACGGGGGACTTATTCCATCTCAGAGGTGGAATAAGTCCCCCTGGATATCGGGAGACCGTAGTGATGGGCAGCAACAAGAGGTGAAGGGGTGCAGGAAGATTCCCGCAGCCTGATCCTCACCTGAATGGAGCTGTGGTGCCATGGCAATGGGATACCATGGCACTGCGGTCTAGTCATGGGCCTGGCTGAGTTAGCAGGGTATGTGGACTGGACCTGCAGCCGATCGGAAACGGGACATGGTCTGCACATCCAGGCCATAGACCTGATTCTGATCCCGCAGACAACGTCTAACCCCCGCACGATCAGAATCAGGTCTACCCTATGGCCCAATTCTGATCGGCTGTTCATGGGGAGGTGGTCAGCACAGAATGCCCCTCTATAAATATAGAAGTCTATAAATTAATGAACGGAGTGGAACGGGTAAACGTAGATTGATTGTTTACCTTATCAGAATATAGAATATAGAATATAGAAAGACTAGGGGACATGCAATGAAGCTACAGGGTAAACTATTTAAGACTAATAAAAGAAAATATTTTTTCACTCAACGTGTAATCAAACTCTGGAATTTGTTACCAGAGGATGTAGTAAAGGCTGTTAGTGTAGCTGGGTTTAAAAAATGTTTGGACAAGTTCCTGGAGGAAAGGTCCATAAACCATTATTAAGAAGGGACCCAGGATATCAATGCTTGACCCAGTACAAGCATTGTGGAACCTGTGTCTTTTGGGGAAACTGCTAGGTACTTGTCACCTGGATTGGCCACTGCTGGAAACAGGATACTGGGCTTGATGGACCTTGGTCTGACCCAGTATGGCATATCTTATGTTCTTATGTTCTATCTGTATAACTTAGGACAGTAAAAAGCTGAAAATTGCTGTTCTCTGGATAGTGATAGGTGGCATGCACTGAATCTAGATATTTAGAGCTAATCACTGTCCAGATCAGAACTTCCAACCTTGAGACAATACTAAGCAGTCACTTAGGACAGCAGCTCCTGAGGGACATCAAGGTCATCAAATCATGTTTTTACCTGCAGGGAGAGTGGGTCCTCTCCAGGTATTTTAGAGCCTGGTGCTGTGTTGGTCACCTTTGGATGTTTTAAGGCCTTTCAGTCATTGCTACTACTACTTTAACCACTCTTACTGTCTTCAGGTTGTCCAATACTCCTCTGGGTAGTTGTCATTTATCTACCTCCTGATAAGTACACTTCTTCCTTTCTCACTGATTTTGACTCCTGGTTTTCCTTCTTTCTGGACCGATTTTCCACTTCCCTCATTCTTGGGAATTATAATATTCACATTGATTATCCTTCTGACTCTTATGTCCCAAAGATCCTTGCCTTAAACTCCTCATTCTCTCCTTCATCTGTGTTTTGCAGCCCCAACTCACCAGCATGGTCACTGCCTTGACCATGTCTTTTCATCTAACTGCTCACTTTTTAACTTCTCCACCTCAGTTCTTCCCCATCTGACCATCATCTGCTAACTTTCACTCTTAACCACCCCTGCCACAGTCTTTCCACAAACATGGAAGTGACCCTGGACAAGGAGCTGAATCTCCAATCACACATAAGCAGAACCACCAAAAGCGCATACCACAGGATGAGACTCATCAGACGACTTAAGCCCCTCCTCGCCACAGAGCACTTCCGTACAGTCTGCCAGGCACTAATAACACCACTACTAGACTTCTGCAACCCAATCTACCTAGGTCTATCAAAACAAACCCTCAGACCACTGCAATTTGCACAGAACACAGCGGCCCGCATAATATCTGGCACAACAACACAAGAACACAACACACCCATACTGAAAGATCTACACTGGCTCCCAATCAGCTCATGCATCAAATACAAGGCAGTCATAAACATCTTCAAGATCAAACAACACACATCAGCCCTCAGCCTACATACACTCATACAACCCGACACAAGCACACGACCAAGGAGAAGAGGCACATCCAACCGCATATACACCCCAAAGGACCTCATCAAGACCCGCAAGGACACCGCGGAACGAGCACTCTCCCTGGCTGCCCCAGCAATTTGGAACACCCTCCCAGACGTACTAAGACTAACAACAGACTCAAAGACTTTTGCAAGCTGCTGAAGACAACACTATTCACCGAACACTATGGACACGTCACATGAACTACTCACCAAGAAAGAACAAAAGACCCCCCCCCACCCCTGACCCTTGTATATAAGAATGTATAATAGTGCACGATGTAGACAGCTCAACAAGAATCAAATGCACACCACCACAAACACACAACATGTATCACTGCATGAAAACACATGAACACTCTTATGATTGTTTGCGGTGGAGACCGCCTTGATTGAAGGAGAAGGCGGTATAAAAACACTGTTAAATAAATAAATACAGTATGAAGGAATCTTAAGGTTATTGACCCTTCTACACTCTCCACTGCTGTCTCATCTTCTTCTACTATGTCATCTCGGTCCATTCATGAGGCTGTCTCTTCCTATAACACTATGCATTGCTCTGGATTCTCTTGCTTTTCCCATTTCTCACCCTGTGAGGCATACTGTACCTCAGTTTTGGCTGGCCTCTAAAATCTGCTACCTACATTCTTGTGCCCAATCTGTTGAGAGCTTGTGGCTTAAATCCCGTACCCTTGTTGATTTCCTACATTCCAAATCCATGCTTATCTCCTTCCAGCCAACTATAGCACTTGCTAAGCAAGAGCACTTTGCCCATCTTAACAACTCTCTTGCCTCTGACCCTTGCCGTCTCTTTGCAGCACTCAGTTCTCTCCTCAAAGTATCCCCTTTACTCTCCTCCCAAACATTGGCTGACTATTTCTATGATAAGGTTCACAAGATTAATCTGGAACATAAACAGTACCTCCTCCACCTCAATCTCTCCTTTACTCCCTTCACTCACAATTCCTTTCTCTATTACTCTTTCTTCCATTTCTAAAATCACTGAGGAGAAAACTGCAGATTTTCTCTCTTCCTCTGAATTTACTAGCTGCTCTTTTGATTCCATTCAAACCCATTTACTAAGCTCTATCTTTCCTAATGTTTTCCCCTTCCTTTGTCACATCCTGAACCCAGTGCTTTCTACATCATCTGCTCCTGCTGTCTTCAGACAGGGTGTGGTTACAGTTCTCCTCAAAAAACCTTCACTGGACCCTATCTGTCCTTCCAATCAGTGGCCCATCTACCTTCTCTCTTTTGTATTCAAACTACTTGAACAAGCGGTTCATCACTGTTGTCTTGATTTTCTCTCCTCTCATTCAATTCTAGATTAACTGCAATCTGGCTTTCATCCTCTAAATTCTACTGAAACGGTCATTGCCAAAATCTCCAGTGATCTATTTTTGGCCAAATCCAAGGGTCTTTACTTGATCCTCAACATTCTTGATCTATCTGCTGCTTTTGACATTGTTGATCACTACCTTTTTCTTGATATCCTGTTTTCACTTGGATTTAGGGACTCTATCTTAGCTTCCCTCTTATCCCTCTCACCACACTTTTAGTGTATGCTCTAGCAGATATTTATTTATTTATTTATTTATTTAGCAAGCATTTGTATACCGCTCCTTCCAGCGATCAGAAGCGGGAAAGATTACATGGATAAAGCTGTCGAATCAAGACAGAATAATTTTGATTTGTACATAAAGATTCGAAAGGTTAGCACGTCACGCAGAAAATTATCTACTTCTAAGCTAAGGGGATAATACATATGTACATTTATACATTACAGGTTTTCTGGGGAGCTGTGGGGAGTTGCCCCTCATGTGAATTTAGTACAGGTTGAAATGACTTTGAAATAGGTAGGTTTTGAGTTTCTTTCTAAAGTCGGCTAGATCAGTGCTGGCTCGTAGGTCGGGTGGGAGTTGGTTCCATAGTGTCGGTGCTGTGTATGAGAAAGCCCTGTTACTAGTGATTGTTTTGACTTCACTTCCTTCACTGTTATGCACCTTTCAGTACGTGTACCTCAGGAAGCTGTTTTGGGACATCTCTTATCACTCTGCACTCATTCCCTCATGGTTTTTAAAGCTATCTTTATGCTGATGAAATCCAGACCCATATCTCAGCCTGCTGCCTGGATGTCTCGCCACCTTCTAAAACTGAACATGGATAAGATAGAGCTCATTATGTTTCCCTCTAAACCCACCTCCCACTTCTTACTTTCTCTATTTTGGTAGATAACACTATCATCTTCCCTATTTCCTCTGCTTGCAACCTTGGGGTTTGACATTTCTTTCTTTTTCTCCTTTCTGAAAACACTAACAAGACCTTTATCCACTCTCTAGTCATCTTCCATTTAGACTATTGCAGCCTGCTCCTTGCTGGTCTCCCCCTGACTCATCTCTCTCTTTTTCAACCCAATCAGAATTGATCTGCAGGCTAATCCTCCGCCAGAGTCGTTGTGCTCATGTAGCCCCCTCTCCTCAAGTCACTTAATTAGCTCCCTACCTGCTTTTTATATTCAGTTCAGACTTCTCCTATTGATTCACAAGTACATTCATTCTGCTGCTCCTCATTGCCTCTCTTTTCCTTCATCCCTCTTTGGGAACTCCGCTTATCTGGCAAATCCCATCTATCTGTTCCCTCCTCTTCCACTGCCAACACCTGACTGTACTCTTTCCACCTTGCTGTATTCTATGCCTGCAACAGACTACTAAGTTGGTCCATTTCTGCTCTTATTCAAATGAAGGTTACTTTTGGATCCTGACCCTTTATTCTCCCGTTTGTCACTCATGTGTGTCAAGACCATCTCTAGTCCCCTCTCTGTTGTGTTTCTGTATGGCATAGATTGTGAGCTCTATTGAGCATGGACTGTCTCCCATGTGTATATTTACCATGCTGCATATGCCTTGTAACATTATATAAATGATAAGGAATAGTAATAGTAGTAATAGTCCAGCCAGTAGTGTTGACACTTTTTCCCTCTTCTAATGCCTTGGAGCCTTCCTGCCAAAGTTGGTGCAATTTTATACCTCCCCAATAAGAAGATGTGGTCCTGCTACTGTTTGTTCTGATTTGCCCTTTTTCAGTACCTCTGGGGTCTTCATTTTACTCTTTGTGCTGCTTTGACCTCACGGTGGCTTTGAAGTCTCTTATGCAGTCTGCTAGTATTATTTGTTCTTTTGGTGTGTGGGGCCTTTATGCCGCTCCTGATGGCTTATAGTGCTGTTGTGTCTGTAACAAATGCCTGCCAGCACATTTTTAACACATTTTATTGAAAATTGATGGAAAGCTCCACTATTATATTATAAAATTGCCTGTTCCATAGATTTTAATGGAAATGAATGAATGAAAGAATGGCAATGAATGATTTAGTATCCAAAGATGAATTGAATGGACTCTGCAATTGAATATGAACTGAACCAAACTATTCTGGGTGCACATTCCTTATATTGGGTAAGTTTTCAGTAATACACTATGGTATAACTTTATAGGGATAAATTAATGGTATCACTGGTGCAGAGTTATTTCAACATTCCACGGCCCTGTAGATGATATTGTCATAGATTTTAAGTATGAGTATAAAATAAAGTGACTCCCTTTCTAGCATTTCTGAAATTATTAACAAATACAGCTGTTTGCTTTAAACAACATGAAATATATATATGTATGTATATGATGTGACAGACACAGCTAACCTGAGACTTGTAAGAATGGGAGAACCCCTTTGCTGGCTGCCCCTTTACTACCTAAGACTCCTAGAAACCAGGAACACCTGTTCCCTGGGGGAAGGTAATTAGAAGCAGGCACCTGGGAAGAGAATTTGTTGGAACACTTGTTGGGAAATGATAGACCACCCCTAGGCCTACAAAGCAAAAGGGTGGGGCAAGTGACCCAGGAGTTTACCAGGCAACAAGGGGAGAAGTCATGGCAGATGTGCTTCCTTGGGAATAGAACCAATACATTATGAAGCCCAGAAAGACAGAGACATTCCAGTATGGAACCTGTTACTCTCTCAGCTTGACCAGCTTAAGAGTTATCTGAATCCATGGAGTTAGGCCTCAGTGAGAAGCCTCACTCTGATCCTGATAAAATGGAATACCAAGAAACCAGAGACAAGAAACTGTGGGGTATGTTTACTAAACCACGGTAAAGGAGCAAGTGGGCCGGTTAGCATGTGCTAACGGTGCACTTGTGCCCTTAGCATGTCCAAAATGCCACTTTAGCATGCTCTAATAGTACTGGCAGCATAAAGTGCCCTGTGGACAGAGAGTAGGTGCCCATGGGGGCGAAGAGTGGGGGGCCAATGGGAAGGGAGTGGGCGCAAACAAGGCTTGCTCCCTTAACAAAGGCACCTTAACACCGGGAACTCTAACTAATAGCAAAACCTTGTGGAAAGGGTCTATTTTGAGGCAGGAGAGCCTATTTTAATGTCTGCAATGTGATACATATTCATAAATGACCTGGAAAGAGGAATAACGAGTGAGGTTATCAAATTTGCAGATGACACAAAACTATTTAAAGTTGTTAAAACCCAAGAGGATTGCGGAAAATTGCAAGAGGATCTTGATAAATTGGAAGACTGGGCATCAAAATGGCAGATGAAATTTAATGTGGACAAGTGCAATGTTATGCACCTAGGGAAGAACAACCCAAACTATGGTTACACGAAGCAAGGTTCCACATTAGGAACCACCCAGGAAAAAGATTTAGGCGTCATTGTGGATAACATGTTAAAACCCTCGGCCCAGTGTGCAGCGGCGGCCATGAGAGCAAATAGAATGCTAGGTATCATAAGGAAAGGAATGGAAAATAAAACAAGATATATTATAATGCCTCTATATCGTTCCATCGTGAGACCGCACCTTGAATATTGTGTGCAATTCTGGTCGCCGTATCTTAAAAAGGATATAGCGTTATTAGAAAAGGTTCAGAGAAGAGCCACCAAAATGGTAAAGGGGATGGAAGGATAATCCTATGAAGAAAGGCTAAAAAGGTTAGGGCTATTTAACCTGGAAAAGAGACGGCTGAGGGGAGATATGATAGAAGTCTATAAATTAATGAACGGAGTGGAACGGGTAAACGTAGATCGATTGTTTACGTTATCAGAATATAGAAAGACTAGGGGACATACAATGAAGCTACAGGGTAAACTATTTAAGACTAATAAAAGAAAATATTTTTTCACTCAACGTGTAATCAAACTCTAGAATTTGTTACCGGAGGATGTAGTAAAGGCTGTTAGTGTAGCTGGGTTTAAAAAAGGTTTGTACAAGTTCCTGGAGGAAAGGTCCATAAACCATTATTAAGAAGGGACCCAGGATATCAATGCTTGACCCAGTACAAGCATTGCAGAACCTGTGTCTTTTGGGGAAACTGCTAGGTATGTATGACCTAGGTTGGCCACTGTTGGAAACAGGATACTGGGCTTGATGGACCTTGGTCTGACCCAGTATGGCATATCTTATGTTCTTATGTTCTTATGATACACAGACAGGTGAGCCCAAGTAAGTGATAGTAGTGCTCCATTAGCAACAACAGCATAGTTACCAAGTATGAAAGGACACTATGTTGATGGTGCAAGTGGGGCAAAGGAGGGTGTATGTGGGTCATGCAGTGAGGGCCGCTGCTGCTCAGGGTAGACCAGGCAGTTGCCTAGGTGGCTCATTAGAACATAAGATGTGCAAATATGCCAGACTGTGTCAGACCAAGGTCCATCATGCCCAGTATCCTGTTTCCAACAGTGGCCAATCTAGGTCACAAGTACCTAGCAGGTTCCCCAAAAGACACACAGAATCCACAGTGCGTGTATTGGGTTTATGGACCATTCCCCAGGAACTTGTCCAAACATTTCTGAAACCCAGATACACTAAAAGCCTTTACAACATCCTTCGGAAATGAATTCCAGAGTTTGAATACACGTTGACTGAGAAAACATTCACTCCCAGTAGTCCTCAGTGGCTTACACTGCAGCTGCATTGCATGATCCCTAGTCCTACTACATTTTGATGGTGTAAACAATTGATCTACATTTACCCAATCCACTCCATACAATATCTTATAGACCTCTAACATAACTTCCCTCAGCCATCTTTTCCACACGTTGAAGAGACATAACATTGGCAGGCGGTGATGAGGTCCCTGTAGAGGCAGATGGTTGTGGGGGGATGTGTAGCCCTCTGCCCCTCCCCCTGGGCCTTGTGTCCTAGGCACCCGCCAACCCATATGTTGGCCACTAACACTGATAGCACATGGGCATGTCAGCATGGCGTGGGAGGTGTTGGCAGAGGGAGCAGTGGCACCCACCTGCAGCAGACCAAAGCCATGCCCTAATCCATTGGTGCTGCCAGCCCATACCACCCTCTCCTCAGCCATCATCCATCCTTCAACCCATCTATCTGCCTCTGATGGCTGTGTACAGTCATGTCATCTTGTGCAGGCTACTACTCTATGACCTATACTGGTACTCTTTTCCGCATTTCGGCTCTTTGTGCTCGCCTCTCCTGTGCCGGATCTGGCCACTGTTGGAAACAGGATACTGGGCTTGATGGACCTTGGTCTGACCCAGTATGGCATATCTTATGTTCTTATGATCTTGTGTCAGCATGGTCCTCCTGTCACAGCAAACATTCTGCCGCTTCTGCCTCCACTAGGGGACACATCCTCTCCATCCTATGCCACACACTGACATTGCAGCACTTTACATTGGCACCACCCTGTGCATCGGTTCAGCTGCCTCACACATGCTCGTCCACTTTACTGGCTAGCACACCGATATGGCAGTTCCATCCCCTCCCATCTGTCCTTCCTTCCATTACCTTTACATTGACATTCCTTGGTGCTCTATCCAGCATTTGGGTTACAGATGTTTTTGTGCCTTAAGGTGCTGCTTTCCATCTGAGGGCACCTTGTCTCATATTAGGGCACCTTGTCCCTCCTTAGGGCACCTTGTCACATATTAGGATGCCTTGTTTCTCCTTAGGATGCCTTGTCTTCCCTTAGGGCTCCTTGTCTCATATTAGGGCAGCTTGTCTCTCTTTAGGATGCCTTGTCTCACATTAGGACACAGTAGTGCACATTGTCCTGTTAGTGCATGTTAAAAGGCCCAATACGCCCTAACGCTGGGATGACCCCTACCCGCCCACTGCCTTATATGGCTTCAGGCACCTAAACGCTGCCATTACCACATGTGACTTTAATAAACATACCTCTGCGAGTTTGTTTTGCTCACCTTTAGCCAGGACAAGTCAAGCTATGGGCAATTGCTAGAGAGAGATGTGGGTGGAGGGTCTCTCCAACCCTGCTCTGCTGGAAAAGCTAATGATTTGTAGAGAATACTGTAACATTTGTTTTGTTTCAGAGGTGTATGTGAAATCCAGTCACAATGGCAAGTTAGAGAGAAGGAGAGAGAATTTTCCTCAGTCCCACAGGGGTGAGGCCAAGAGGCTGATCTGGAACAGGACTGGCTCAGTTTGCAGAAGCAGCAGTTTGAGAACAGCCTGGGCTTATAAGAGTTTTGCTTTGATTTCTTTTCTTTATGCTTAGACTTTTATCTCTTGACGGGGATGTTTACAAGCTAGGACTTTGAAATGGAGACTACTATAGAGAAATAAAGACTACTAGAGACTTTAATTTGCAAGGTTTACGAGAAAATGGAATTGAATTGTTCCTGTGCTAAAGGCTAGAGCCAGCTGTTTTGTTTTGAGATATTCTTTTGCAGGAGTTAACAGTGCTTCACTTCTCAATCTCATTGTGCCAATTTGTTTGGATCACAAAGTGTTTGTTTTTGAGCATGTCACAGGACATAGACCCAGGGCCAATGCTACCAGTAGGCAAACTAGGTGGTCACCTAGAGCACTGACCCTCTAGGAGTGCCCATTGCCACTGTTGATGCTTCTCTTGGGACCTGCAGCACAGTACTGGCTGAAAACAGCCTTGCAGTGCTTACCTTAAAATTTGGCACCTTGGGGCTGTTTGCTTCCACTCCCTCTGACGCCCAGAGTTCAAGTACCCCAAAGTTGCGGAATCAGTGACCAGAAGGAAACGAAGGGTAGTGGTGGTTGGAGACTCTCTTCTGAGGGGTACTGAGGCGTCCATCTGCCGACCAGACTTGATGTCCAGAGAGGTATGCTGTCTGCCTGGTGCCAAAATCCAAGATGTTACGGAGAGTTTGCCGAGACTCATCAAGCCCACTGACTATTACCCAATGTTGCTAATCCATGTTGGAACAAATGATACTGCCAGGTATACCTCGGATCGTATCAAAAGTGACTTCATGGCTCTGGGACAGAGGGTGAAGCAGTTAGGTGCACAGGTGGTGTTCTCTTCAATCCTCCCTGTTGAGGGTAAAGGCCAAGGCAGAGAGGCTCGCATCCTGGAGATGAATGCATGGCTGCGTGGATGGTGTCATCGAGAGCATTTTGGTTTCCTAGACCATGGGATGCTGTTCCAAGGGTTGCAAAGCAGAGATGGCATCCATCTGTCCAAGAGAGGTCAACGCATCTTTGGTAGTAGACTGGCTAATCTACTGAAGAGGGCTTTAAACTAGATTCGTTGGGGATGGGTGAAGAAAGCCCCCAGGTAGGTGAAAGCCCCCAGGTAGGTGATACATTAAATACCTTTATGGAAATGGGTAACAGGGGTAACATATGGAAAGCAGTGTGTATTAATGCCCGTAGCATGGGAAATAAGATCCCTGAAGTTGAAGCTTTGGTGGGAGTGGCTGACTTGGATTTAGTGGCAGTTACAGAAACGTGGTTCACAGAAAACCATGACTGGGATGTAACTATACCTGGCTATACTTTATTCAGAAAGGACAGGGTAGGAAGAAGGGGAGGAGGAGTGGCACTATATGTAAAAACTACTATTAAAGCTTTGGAATTACAGAGCTTAAAAGGGAGAGAGGAGGCATTGTGGGTTAAACTAGAAAGAGGGAAAGAGAAATCTAATTGCATTGGAGTGATATACAGACCTCCCTCACAAGAGGAAGAGGTGGACAGAGAGTTAATTGAAACATACGCAGCATTGCTAGGAAAGGGGAAGTGCTACTGATAGGAGATTTCAATATGCCAGATGTTGATTGGCACATTCCTGCTGCAGTATCATCTAGAAGTAAGGAGATCCTGAATTCTCTACAGGGAGAACTATTCAGGCAATTGGTAACAGACCCCACACGTGAAGGGGCCATACTGGACTTGGTGCTTACCAATGGTGAAAGTGTTTCTGTTGTTGTAGTGGGAGATCATTTTGCATCCAGTGATCACCAGATGATGTGGTTCAGTATTAGGACTAGGGCTGTTAGAATCCATTCCAAGGTGAGGATCTTAGACTTTAGGAAGACTAACTTTGCGAAGATGGGCCAATACCTCAGGGAGTCATTAGTGGGATGGGAACAGCTGGGGGATGTAGAAAAACAGTGGGCAAAACTGAAAGGGGGTATTTTAAAGGCAACCAACCTTTTTGTTAAAATGGTAAATAAAGGCAAAAGGAACAGGAGACCGCTATGGTTTTCGAAGGAAGTAGCTGAACAAGTGAAGAAAAAGAGGGAGGCCTTCATGAAATACAAGAGATCACAGAGAGAGGAAGACAGGCATCTGTATTTGGAAAAACTTAAAGAAGCTAGCAAAGTAGTCAAGAAGGCAAAGATTCAAAAGGAGGAGGAAATAGCCAATGCAATTAAATGGGGGGATAAGACATTTTTCAGATATATTAGTGAGAAGAGGAAGGGCAAAAGTGGTATTGTCAGACTCAAGGGTGCAGGGGGGGAATATATAGAAGCTGATAAGGATAAAGCAGAATTGCTTAACAAATATTTTTGTTCTGTGTTCACAGATGAAGAACCAGGAGCAGGACCTCAGAAAACACCCACAAAAAAGAACAGAAGCGAGGGACATCTTGAAATATTTTCAGAAGACTGTGTTCGTGAGAAACTAGCTCAACTTAAAGTAGACAAAGCGATGGGACTGGATGGGATACATCCAAAATACTGAGGGAACTTGGGGACGTTCTAGCAACTCCACTGACTAACCTTTTCAATGCCTCATTGGAGTCGGGAGTGGTGCCAAAGGGCTGGAGAGAGGCTCATGTGGTGCCTTTACACAAAAGCGGAAGTAAGGATGTGGTTGAAAACTACAGGCCGGTTAGTTTAACTTCGGTGGTGAGTAAATTATTGGAAACGCTGCTGAAAGAGAAAATAGTGAGGTTTCTGGAGTCCAGCGGATTACAGGATCTGAGGCAGCATGGATTCACCAGAGACAGGTCTTGTCAGACAAATCTGATTGATTCTTTGACTGGGTGACCAGGGAGTTGGACCGAGGGAGAGCTCTAGATGTGGTGTATTTAGATTTCCGTAAAGCCTTTGACACTGTTCCTCACAGGCGACTTATAAACAAACTGAGCACCCTAGGGATGGACCCTAAAGTTACTGCTTGGGTTAGAAATTGGTTGGGTGGGAGGCGACAAAGAGTACAAGTAAATGGAGCTCACTCTGAGGTGAAGGATGTTACCAGTGGTGTGCCCCAGGGATCTGTCCTTGGTCCGATTATTTTTAACATCTTTGTTAGTGATTTTGCGGAAGGGCTGTCGGGTAAGGTTTGCCTCTTTGCGGATGATACCAAAATCTGCAATAGAGTAGACATCCAGGAAGAGGTAGATAACATGAGGAGGGTTCTAGCTAAGCTTGAAGAATGGTCTAGAATTTGGCAGCTGGGATTTAATGTTAAAAAATGTAAGGTCATGCATTTGGGCTGCAGCAATCCAAGGGAGCAATACAGTATAGGAGGTGAAGTACTTTTGTCCACTAAAGAAGAGCGGGACCTAGGTGTGGTTGTGTCTGATGATCTTAAAGTAGCTAAACAGGTAGAAAAGGTGACAGCAAAAGCTAGAAGGATGCTTGGGTGCATACGGAGAGGAATGGCTAGCAGAAAAAAGGAGGTGATAATGCCTCTCTATAAGTCTTTGGTGCGACCTCATTTGGAATATGGTGTGCAATTCTGGAGACCGCACCTTCAAAAGGATGTGAACAGGATGGAGTCAGTGCAGAGGGTTGCTACTAAAATGATTAATGGGCTTCATTATAAAGCATATGAGGACAGACTTAAGGATCTTAATATGTACACCTTAGAGGAAAGGCGGGATAGAGGTGATATGATTGAGATGTTTAAATACCTCCGTGGCATAAATGTTCAGGGAGAGAGCCTCTTTCAATTGAAAGCAAGTTCTGCTACGAGGGGACATGGGATGAGGGTGAAGGGAGATAGATTCAGGAGTGATATGCGGAAATATTTCTTTACGGAAAGAGTAGTGGATCCATGGAATAGTCTTCCAGTGGAGGTGGTAGAGATGAGGACAGTAACTGAATTCAAAAAAGCATGGGACCAACACAGAGGATCTCTAAAGGTAAAAAGTGGACTGTTGTAGTTGTTGTTATGGAAGGACAGACTAGATAGGTCATGTGGTCTTTTTCTGTCATCATGTTTCTATGTTTCAATGCCGACTTCCTGTTTGTTGTCTGTCTAGTACACTTAGATTGTGAGCCCTTTGGGGCAAGGGAATTAAAAGTACCAGTTAGTATACCTGTAAACCACACTGATTCTAAAGAGTGCGGTATAATAAATAAATAAATAGTGCTAAGATTGAGACATTATGGCAGTAGTTCCCAAATTGTGGGGTAGGACCCTAAAAGGGGTCGCATCATACGAAGATGAGATGCAAGAAACAGAACTGCTCCCCTTCCCTCTGCATCTAGATTGTAATCTATGTCCTGTAGTGGCCATGCCCATTCCAGCTTGTGAGCTTCCTGTTAAACAGGAAATCTGTCCAGAGTACTGGCATCTGTGAGGACACACTGAAATGTGGGGCGCACTGAAACTATTGTTGCTGCCACGTTCATGCTTTGGATAAGAGGAGGAGGTAGTGGATGAGAAGGGCAGGGAAGTTTAGGACCGCCATTTTGTTTTCATTATCATTTAGGACCATGTGAATTTTTAAGTGTTGAAATGGGGTCATATTGGTTAAAAGTTTGGAAAGCATTGGTACTGATTATTATCCAAAGCTACTCATCCATCTTGACACAAATGATGTGAAGTTCGCAAATGAGCATATCAAAAGTGACTTTGTGGTTCTGAGAGGAAAGGAGAAGTCGTTAGGTGCACAGGTGCTATTCTCTTCAATCCTCTCTGATGTGGGTCAGGACCAGGGACAGGTGGCTTGCATCCTGGTAATGAATGCCTGGCTGCATAGACGGTGTCATCAAGATAATTTTGGCTTTCTGGACTATGAGATGATTTTCCAAGGACTACTGAGCAAAGATGGCAAAACACACTTTTTCCCTGTCAAAGAAGGGGAGAATTGTCTTCTGCAACAGGCTACCTAATCTACCGAGGAGGGCTTTATACTCAGACCATCTGGGATGGGTAAGCAAAGCCCTCAGGTAAGTAAAACATGAAAACATAGGGGTATGTTTACTAAACTGCTCTAAAAGAGCAAGTGTTCCGTTAACACGCATTAACGGGGTATTCGCACCATTAATGCACGCTAATGTGCCGTTAATGCCGCTTTAGCACACACTAATGGGATCAACAGCGTAAAGTGCCCTATGGGCAGAGAGTAGGAGGTCCATCTAGTCTTCCCAGCAAGGTGGCAAGAGTAGGTGCACTTGCCTCTCCATGCAGGTCACCCCTCCCCATGCCTTTTTTTAAGGGTGTATCCACCATTCTGTGTAGATCACCCCTATTTGTTAAGATATAAAGATAGTTATGCTTATTTTGATTTTATTCTGTTGCTATAAAGGGATCCACTATGTCTGTCCCATGCCATTTTGAATTCTGTCACTGTGTTTGCCCCCACCACTTCCATCGGGAGGGCATTCCAAGCATCCACCACCCTTTCAGTGAAAAAGTATTTCCTGACATTGCCTTTCAGTTTACCCCCTTGCAGCTTCATGTTATGCCCTCTAGTTTTATAGCTTCTCCATCTTTGGAAGAGGTTTGTTTGTCTATTAATCAGTATTTAAAGGTCTGAATCATATCTCCCCTGTCCCTCCTCTTCTCCAGAGTGTACATATTTAGGTCTTCAAGTCTCTTCTGATAAGTCTTATGATGCAGGCTCCAAATCATTTTGGTCGCCTTCCTCTGAACCACTTCCAGCCTTTTTATATCCTTTGTGAGATACGGTCTCCAAAACTGAACACAATATTCCAAGTGAGGCCTCACCAGCTACTTGTACAGTGGCATTAGTATCTCTTCCTTTCGGCTGGTAATTCCTCTCTGTATGCAACCCAGTATACTTCTGGATTTTGCCACTGCCTTGTCACACTGTTTCGCCACCTTGAGATCCTCAAAGACAATCACACTGAGGTCTTTCTCCTGGTCCGTGCACATCAATCTCTTGCCCCGTATCGCATACAATTCCCTTGGATCTCTGCTTCCCAAGTAGGGATCAATGGGTGAGGAGTGGGTGGGAGCTAGGCCCGACTCCCTTAATGACGGCACCTTAACACCAAGAACCTTACCGCATATCAAAGCCTGTCTGTATGGGTGCATTTTGAGAAGAGAGAGCCTATTTTACGTCTGCAATGTGCTGCACAGGCAGGTGAGCCCAAAAACGTGATAGTAGTGATCCATTAGCAGCAACAACATACAGCCCAAGTATGAAAGGGCACTATCTTGATGGTGCAAGGAGGGTGCATGTGGATCATGTAGTTGGGGCTACTGGTGTACAGGGTGGACCAAGCAGTTGCTTAGGTGGCACATAAGCACATAGGACCTGAAAATATGCCAGTCTGTGTCAGATCAAGATCCATCATGCCCAGTATCCTGTGTCCAACAGTGGCCAATCTAGTTCACAGGTACCTAGCAGTTTCCACAAAGGACACACAGGATCCACAATGCTTTAATGGGGCAATCAGTTCATATTCTGGGTCCTCTTTAACAATGGTTTATGGACCGTTCCCAGGAACCTGTCCAAACATTTTTTTAAACCCCGCTACACTAACAGCCTTCACTACAACCTCCGGTAATGAATTGCAGGGTTTGATAACGTGTTGACTGAAAAAGTATCTTCACCTAGGAGTCCTAAATGGGTTACACTGTAGCTGCATTACATGTCCCCTAGTCTTTCTACATCCTGATGGCATAAACAAATGACCTACATTTACTCATAAAGCAATGAAACAATACCTCATTCAACTTTTTACCAATGCAATCAAGCTCAGTAATGCTTAAATTGTCACAACCTAGCCTCAGAAATACCGTAGGCACTGACAAACTCTGGGTTTATCATATCGTACTCCCAGACATGTGCTGGTTTAACATCAAGGGCTTGTATTGCACGAACAGTATCACGGTGTGTCATGAGCAGAATGAAAATAAAGAAAAAAATACTTAGCTCATTCAAAGTCGAGATGCTGAACGTGATACTTCATGATTTTTATAAGTTCTTCCAAAAAGTTTTAGTGTTGTGAATTTTCTTCCACTTGCAATCAGTATCTCAAAACTTGTCAAAACTTGAGATACTGATTGCAAGTGGAAGAAAATTCACAACACTAAAATTTTTTTGAAAGAACTTATAAAAATCATGAAGTATCACGTTCAGCATCTCGTCTTTGAATGAGCTAAGTATTTTTTTCTTTATTTTCATTCTGCTCATGACACACCGTGATACTGTTCGTGCAACACAAGCCCTTGATGTTAAACCGGCACATGTCTGGGAGTACGATATGATAAACCCAGAGTTTGTCAGTGCCTACAGTTATTTCTGAGGCTAAGTTGTGACAATTTAAGCATTACTGAGCTCGATTGCATTGGTAAAAAGTTGAATGAGGTATTGTTTCATTGCTTTATAGCGATCATTCACAAAGACAGACCCATTTTTTATTTAGAGAATCTACATTTACTCATGCCACTCCAGGCAGTATTTTCTAGACTTCTAACATAACACCCTTCAGCCATCTCCTCCCCAGGTTGAAGAGACATAACATTGGTAAGCAGCAATGGGGTCCCTGGAGAGGAAGAGGATCACAGGTTCAAGTCCAGGCTGTGGATCATGAAGTGCATGTCCCTATGGATACATTTTATCCCCAGCTGTTTCCAGAGTTAGCCTATAAATGTTCATGATGATTGTGGGTATGGCCTGAACAGGGCAGATTGGCCAGGATGTGTCTGCCTCAGAGGTAGGTCAATGGCTGAGACATCGTAGTGCCCGACTGCCACCTGCATGGAGCAGGTGGCCACATAATGTCATGCTGGGAGGACACTCTGACTGAGCAGTGACCATGGCATGGCTATGTATCCACATAGTGCTCTATTGTGTCTGGTTCTAGTGATAAGGGTGTGCTTCTTGTTCTAGGGCTCTATGCTTTATATCACAAGCTTGGGAGCACATGGTTGCTCTGTGCACGTATAATGTGTACTCGCCAGCAGACTGTTTGCAGCTGGTATGTGCATGGCTGTGATACCCAGTAGTGGGCAGCAGGTACTTGCTGCAGGTGAATGTTAGACCTAGGCATTTGGGAAGTGAGGTGGTCCAAGCCTACTCCCAGTTTTACTAGTAGGGCCATCAGGACCCTAGTAACACCACCATACACAGCTAGAGGCCCTTTCTCCTGGTAGTTGGCAGCTATGGCAACAGCTTTATAACACTGCATATTGCAATGCAATGTTCTAGGTGGTACAGTGTCTAACAGGGCCAGATGTGACTGGCACATACAGCAAGATACAAGGTGACTAGCATATCACACTCCAAATAGTATCTGGCACACGCTGGTGGTGATGGGGATCTGCAGCAGAGACCGTCTCTAGCACTGCAGGTACAGGGGACCTGTTTCTGGGTGCCCATTCTCCCTCTTAGGGTGACAGCAAAAACTGTTCGGTAGCATGGTTTGTAGCTGCTCTGTGCTTGTATCACACATTGTCAGTTCCTCTTACTGAGCCGAGGTGATGGATATGTGCATTCTCCATTCAGTGATCAGCTGTAGACTGCTGTTCTGCATGTGCTGCATCATGGATGCTGGTGGGGCTACCCTATACTGGCACACACAGCAGACATTTTAGGCGGTGACCTGCAGTCTCTTTGTATCCAGTCATAGATGTGTAGAGCAGTGTGGAGGTGCAGCCTATTGGTTAGTTCAATGCCTCTGTAAGCAGAGGACAGGGGTCCAATCCCTACCTGTTCTTTTTATGACTGTGCTACTCAGATCATTTTAATGCCTGTAACAGTCAGGGCTCTGAAGATCTGTGCTGCCAGCCCATAGCACCCTCTCCTCAGTCACCATTTGTCCTTCAGACCATCTATCTGCCTCTGTCGGCTGTGTACAGTCTTGTCTTCTTGTGCAGGCTGCTACCCCATGACCTACACTGGTATTCTTTTCTGCATTATGGCTCTTCATGCTCACCTCTCCTGTGCTTGATCTGCATGTACCCACTACTACTCTGTCCTTCTTTTGCAGCAAACATCCTGCCACTTCTGCCTCCTCCGGGAGACACGTCTTCCCCATCCTATGCCACACACTGTCACTGCAGCCCTTTACATTGGCACAACCCTGTTCATCAGTACAGCTACTTCCCACATGCTCGTCTGCTTTACTGGCTGCCACATAGGGTGCCCACCAATATGGTAGGTCTATCAACTCCCACCTGTCCTTCCTTCCATCACCTTTACATTGACATTCCTTGGTGCTCTGTCCAGCATTTGGCTTACAGCCATGGTCCTGCTTTAAGATGCATGCTTTCCACCTTAGGGCACCTTGTCTATCCTTAGGATGCCTTATCTCATGTTAGGGCACCTTACCACATCTTGAGAACCTTATCTCCTGTTACGGCACCTTATCACATCTTAAGGCACCTTCAGGCGCTGTATCTCCTGTTAAGGCACCTTATCACATCCTAAGACACCTTGTCTCTCCTTAGAATGTCTTGTCACCTTACTGCACTTGGTTCTGTTAACTCACGTTAAATGGCCCAAGGCACCCTAACGCCGGCACACCCCCTACTCGCCCACTGCCTTATATGGCTTCAGGCACCTTAATGCTGCCCTTATCACCTATGACTTTAACGTGGTTTAGTAAACATACCCATAGTCTACAAAAGGTGAAAAAGAGCAACATCCAGAGATATTGCACATACTAATGCCCATAGTATGTGAAATAAAGTTCCAGATTTAGAAACTAATGTAAGAGCCCGATTAGTATAGTGGCAGTCACGGAGTCATGGGACACAGAAAACAATTATGAGGATTTAGTTATACCCTAAAAAACTTAGAAAAATGATGGCAGATAAAGACCAAATGTCCTATCTAGCCTGCACTTCCATACCAATTACTAAGGGGTATGTTTACTAAAACCCCATTAGGGTGCGCGGCGCGCTAGTATGCGGGTGCCATAAAAGGAGTGGGCGTTTCAGTCAGAAAAAAGCAAAACCGGGATTAATCATGCGCTAATGTGCGCTGCGCTCATGTGTGCCGTGCACATTAGCGCATGAGAAACTTGCGCGGGAAGCATAAGTGGCGCGCTGATGTGCAAGTACAGGAACAGAGCCACAGTACAATGGTTAAGACACTGACCGATGGTGCAGGGATCATGGGTTCAATCCCCCACTGTGCCAAATGAAGAAGGCTGGCTGAGGCATTACCTATTATGGGGAAGATTGCTTTAGGAGGCATTTTATTTATATTTTAATTACTTCTACTAGCAAACGCACTCTCAAAGCGTGTTAACATAAGGCGCCCCATAAGGCACATTTTAAAGTGCCCTGTCCGCCAAGGCACCCTAGAATGTTGCTTATAGGGCGCTTTATAGGATGCTGTATGAGGTACCGCAAGGTCAGAGTACTGTTTTTGATGGCAGCACTGTGCAGTTTAAGGAATGAAAATCATAAGTAGGTGCGCTGATATGCAAGGAGGAACAGCAGTGGAGCACAATGGTTAAGACACTGACCAATAATGCAGGAGTCATGGGTTCAATCCCCCACTGTGCCTAATGAAGAAGGCTGGCTGAGGCATTACCTGTTATAGGTAATAGTGCTGTAGGGGGCATTTTATTTTATTTTAATTAGTGCTGCCAGCAAACACACCCTCAAAGTATTGTAACATAAGGAGCTGCATAAGGCGCCTCATAGGGTACCACAGAGGGCACATTTTAAAGTGCACTGTCCGCCACGGCACCCTACAATGTTTCTGAAAGGGTGGCCTATAGGGCGCCATATAGGGTGCCTTATGAGGCACAGCAAGGTCATAGCACTGTGTTTGATGGCAGCACTGTGCATTTAAATGCATGGAAATCTGAAGTAGGTCAGCTGACATGCAAGGAGGAACAGCAGTGTAGCACACTGGTTAAGGCACTGACTGCTGATACAGGGGTCATGATTTTGCTCCCCAGTGTGCCTAATATGTAAGACTGGTTGAGGCATCAGCTTTGCAATGTACGCATTGTTTCCTCCAGCACTTTATTTGTATTTTATTAATTGCTGCCAACAAACACGCTCTCACGTGCCGTAACTGAAGGTGCCGCATAAGGCACCCTATAAGGCACTCCATAGGGCACATTATAAATTGCACTGTCCGCCATGGCACCCTAAAATGTCCCCTATAGGGCACCCTATAAGTCGCTCCACAGGATAACGTATAGTGCACCATATATGGACGGTAACCATAAGGTGCCCTACAGGGCGCCCTATAAAGCGCCCTCTGAGGCACCTTATGGGTACAGTATGCAGAGTGTTTTTGCTGGCAGCAATAATGTACATTAAAAAGAGATAATTCTTTGAGCAGCCCTATCAAATAACCCCACTGTGGGTTTGAACCCATGATCTCTAGCACTATAGGCAGTGAAGTAACCAGTGGGCTACAGCTCTATAGCTGCTAGCAAGCCCCTGGCTGGCTGTAGAGGGACTGCACGTCACCACACAGACAGTCTGCTGTGGTCACCAGGATAGGGTTAGGCCACCCGTACCCATGATGCACTGCACATGCAAATCAGCTGACCACAGATGAACACAAGATGGGGTATGCACCCCCACAGCACCTCGGCCTGGTAGGGGGTACTGACCGTGTGTGTTACTGGCACAGAGTAGCTACAGACCGTCACATTGTGCGGGTACTGTGCTCACCCTGAGTGTGCGGTGGGGCGCCCAGCACCAGGTCCACAACACCTTCCATGGCAGAAACAGGCCTTGCTGCAGGTCCCCTGCAGTGCTAATGTGTGAGATAGATAGTTTCTGCAGACACTCCTTGGATATATTTGTCTGTCTCAGTCAGGTGTAGCCCCTATGGACTCCTAGGAAGATTATGTACCATCACTCTCCTCCTCCAGGGCTGAGGGTGGTAAACATGGTCTCCCATCAACAGATGCACATTCTACCTCCTTGCAATGGTGGCAGTAGAGGAGACTGTCAACCCCGGTCCTGCTGGGGAACAGACACCCTACAGGTCAGTCAATGCAGCTCTGTACACATCCATAACACACTGTCAGACGGACATTAGGCCTTGATATGCTAAGCTGCACCCCACCACTATCTTATATTCTCCTGCAGCAAGCCTTCAGCCACTGCACCCTGCAAGGCACTCCATCAAGACACATACCAGCTACAAACAGTCTGCTAGCTAGTCCATAGTATATGTTCCTGGTGGAAATGCATGCACCCAGAACTGGGATGTCAGCATACACAACAAGCAGATACATCAGTGACTGGGCTCCAAAAGGAAAACCATAAATATCACATGAGAAAAATACTATATACCACTATGGGGGTGCCTAGCCATGCTGTGGTCACTGCACAGTCAGGGTGAGAGTGACCTCCCAGCAGGACATGCTGAGGCCACCCTGTCTGTGTAGGTGGTGGCCAGGCACTAAAATGTCCCAGCCAGTGCCCTATGCCCTGTGCAGATGCATCCTGGCCAGGCCACCCTGTCTGGGCTATACCCATGGTACCTTGCTCCTCATTATGCACATTGTCAGGCCAATACTGGCAACAGTGCTGGCAGTGTGGGCTGTGGAGGGTGTTTGCAGCCACCACACACTGTATAGACAGACAGACACCCCCACACCTATGCCAGCATTGTGCTACTATAGAGGAGTTTAGCAGCCCTGGCCACCACACCAGTCCTGGGCACAGTAGAGGCATGGATATGGTACGCAATACTGTTGGGGGTCACTCCCCAGGGTGGTAAACACTGTCAGAGACCAGATCTGCAGCACACACCACAGACATCAGAAAGATTGTTATGATGGAGCTCAATCAGAAAAATGTGCTTAACGTAGGAATTGCTATCTGCCAGTAATCATAGGAAACGTTTGATAGCTGTGTACCGTATACCCAGGTGTAGGGTGGCATTGCTAAGGTATGCAAGTGCTAGTATTGGGAGATGCACGCAGGGCCCAATGTCCTGCCTCTCCAGGAGGCATTGGCTAATGGGGCCTGTGGGTGTGGGTGTGGGTGTGTCTGCCCCTGTTGGCTGCTGCTTTACGGCAGAGGTTCCCAACTCCAGTCCTGGTGTGCCAAACACTGTTCGGGTTTTCATGCTGTCCCTCATGAATATGCATGAGATACATCTGCATACCATGGGGGTGGTGCATAGATATGCAGCACAGGCATCTTTATTAGAATGGTGTTTGGCCCTCCAGGACTGCATTTGGGAGACTCTGCTCTAGGTAATGCGCATGTTTATGGTGTCTGTGCTCTGTAGGGTAAAATATAGGCGTATTAACCATGCGTATGTTCTCTGCAATAAAGGTTTATCCTTCCTATCATGGTTTAGTTGTGGGAAAAATATGTGGACTGGATTGGCAGTAGCCCCAACTGGGCTTTGAACCTGTGACTTTCTGTTCTTGCACACACTGTCTGTGTGCACTGCACCACCGTGATGCCACAGATATGCTGCATTCCCTGGGGAGTCCATGACTGTACATCCGACAGGGCCTGTTTGTCGCAGTGCACGGCACCCACCTGGACAGGGCTAGGCCATGGTCTGCTTTGGCCACCAGCTGCTGCCACCTCCACCACCAGTACCGCTCCATCCTTAGATTGGAGACAGCATAAACCCTGATGGTTTTGTGGCCCTCCAGGACTGCATTTGGGGGAATCTGCTCTAGGTAATGTGCATGTTTCTGGTGTCTGTGCTCTGTAGGGTAAAATAGAGGTGTTTGAGCCATGCTTATGTTCTCTGCAATAAAGGTTCGTCTTTACTATCACTAGTTAGTTGTAGGAAAAATATGGGGACTGGATTGGCAGGAGCCCCAGCTGGGGCTTGAACCTGTGACCTTCTGTCTTCAAACACACTGTGTGCACTGCACCACCGTGTTACCACAGAGACAGTGCATTCCCTGATGATACCATGACTGTTTGTCCGGCAGGGCCTGTCTGTTGCAGTGCATTGCACCCACCTACACAGGGCTAGGCCATGGTCTGCTCTGGGCAGCTGCCACTGCCCCCGTCCGCCTCCAGTACCCCTGTGCCACCCTGCTGACATGCCCTTCTGCTGGTGGTGCTGGTGATATGCAGTCTCAGGCCATACTGTGTGTGGGTAGGCGGCTGCCTATGGTGCGGGTTCTGGGGTAGGGGTGTCTGCAAATTTGTCCGCACGTCCCCCAATCACCGCCTGCCAATGTTCTGTGCCCTTGGGGGTACCTGCTGGGTACTATCCCCTGTGACACTGTGATAAACACTCTTGTGCCCATGTTGGGCCCTCATCAGTTGCTGTCTGGCTGCTGTTCAGTTTCAGCATTCCTAAGTGCCATCTGGGCATCTGCCTAGTCCGCACTGTGCCCCAGCTGCATCACAGCATGTGCCGCCTGCAGCCCTCTGTATCCCCTTTCCCAGCATCTCTCCAATTGCCCATTCCGACCTGCCCGCCCTGCTGTTGTGGAAATGTGCATGCCATAGGTAACCTGTCCAATGGAGAGGGAAACCCTGATCAGTGCTATTTCACTGTGGGATCATTCACCTTGTATGGGGATGGAGCGTAGACGCTTCTAAAATTCATATTTATTTTTTTAGGCTTTCTTGGGAGTGTTTTTTGATGTTTCCCAATACTATCACTATTGCCCAGCTTGATTATAATTTTTTTAGATTTTGTTGGGGTCATTTTCAATGTTTATTTGCACTTTTGTACCATGCACATGTATCACACTTATCACTGTTTTGTAGGTTTCCCCGGTTTTCCCTCGCGGTATTTTTTTTGCTTGAATTTCAGCCCCACTCGTGTGCGGGGAGCCTCTCCCCTCCCACTCTCCACCCATTGACCCCTTCTCTCCGCCCCTGGGGACGCGCGCACATGAGCGGGCACTTTAGTGCGGTGCGCACATGTGCGGGGCACAAAAATGCATCATTAGCATGCGCTAAGGTACCTTAGCGCACGCTAATGTGCGCCGCGCACATGAGCGCGGTTTAGTAAACATACCCCTAAGTTTTGCAGTTCTTTTTTTTCTCTTGGAGACTATGTTTGGCCCATGCTTTCTTGAATTCAGATACAGTCCTCCTTTATCACATCTACTGGGAGACTATTCTCTGAGAAGGCGTCGGGGCATTCAATTTCATCTTGATTCATGGACTTGGTGATATAATGGGCAGCTTTAATGTTTATAAAGATTATTGTTTGAAGAATGTTTAAAGAGATTATTGTTTGAGTATTGTCCTGTGAATCTTGCTAGATATGATGAGCGAGTGAGAGCCACTGATGTTATGAGTACTCCTGATCTTGTTTCATCAGTGAGTTTCTGCTGAGGCTTTCACTCGTTTGCTAATGTTTAAATGTTGCAATGTGTTGGGTTTGATGAAGTCTCCTATTTAGTTTTATGAAGTATCATTTTGAGGCTTTGATACTGGCTTTATAGTCATGGAAGTATTTAAACATCTATATTATATCTCTCCTCTCCTGCCTTTCTTCCAAAGTATATATATATTGAGATCTTTGCATCTGTCCCCATATGCCTTATGACAAAAATCACAGACCATTTTGCTAGCCACCCTCTGTACTGACTTCGTCCGGTTTATATCCTTTTGAAGGCGTGGTCTCCAGAATTGCATACAATATTCCAAATGAAGTCTCACCAAAGACATATACAGAGCCATTATCACCTCCTTCCTACTGGATATTTCTTTCCCTATGCAACCAAGCATTCTTCTGGCTTTCACCATTGCCTTTTCTAGGAATTTTACCACCTTAAGATCATCAGAAACAATCACCCCAGGTCCTGCTCCTCTTTTATGAACTGAATTATAGTATAGAGGTATGCAAGGAAAACAAATTTGTTTTGTTTTGTTTTATTTCCTGTATTGTTTCATTTTGGTTTTATAACTTGTCAATTCAGGGCAATTTAGTTAATTAAAGAGATAGCTGTGGTTGCTGCTGAAACAAAAAAGATAGCTGACAGGTTACTAGAGGTTTCAAGCAAATAAAAAAATTTAAAGACTTTTTTCTCACAGTCAAACCAGTGACCTATAGGTTCAAAGGCAGGAAACTGACAGAAGAGCCATCACTTCACCATGCAGGTTGACTCTAGCCAGCCTGCTCTTAACTCATGTATTACAGGCATCTTCCTTCTTGTTTCCTGATTGGCTCAAAGTTCATCTGGTCTGAAGCTCTTTGGAAAATACTAACTGGATTTATTTTGTCTTCTGAATCTAGTAACTCCTGCTGTAGAGATTTGCTGCAAAGATGTTTCTTTTGCTATGTTCTTGTACCAGAAATTCTGTGAAAACATGTCTAAGTATGCTAACAAGCCTAATACAGATCCTGGATGTCCAGTTAGTGATGATCCTGGCCCTTCATCTGTGGACACAGAACTGAAATAGAAACATAGAAACATGATGACAGAAAAAGACCACATGGCCTATCTAGTCTGTCCTTCCATATCAACAACTACAACAGTCCACTTTTTACCTTTAGAGATCCTCTGTGTTGGTCCCATGCTTTTTTGAATTCAGTTACTGTCCTCATCTCTACCACCTCCACTGGGAGACTATTCCACGGATCCACTACTCTTTCCATAAAGAAATATTTCTGCATATCACTTCTGAATCTATCTCCCTTCACCCTCATCCCATGTCCCCTCGTAACAGAACTTGCTTTCAATTGAAAGAGACTCTCTCCCTGAACATTTATGCCACAGAGGTATTTAAACATCTCAATCATATCACCTCTATCCCGCCTTTCCTCTAAGGTGTACATATTAAGATCCTTAAGTCTGTCCTCATATGCTTTATAATGAAGCCCACTAATCATTTTAGTAGCCACCCTCTGCACCGACTCCATCCTGTTCACATCCTTTTGAAGATGCAGTCTCCAGAATTGCACACTATACTACAAATGAGGTCGCACCAAAGACTTATACAGAGGCATTATCACCTCCTTTTTTCTGCTAGCCATTCCTCTCCATATGCACCCAAGCATCCTTCTAGCTTTTGCCGTCGCCTTTTCTACCTGTTTAGCTACTTTAAGATCATCAGACACAACCACGCCTAGGTCCCGCTCTTCTTTAGTGGACAAAAGTACTTCACCTCCTATACTGTATTGCTCCCTTGGATTGCTGCAGCCCAAATGCATGACCTTACATTTTTTAACATTAAATCCCAGCTGCCAAATTCTAGACCATTCTTCAAGCTTAGCTAGATCCCTCCTCATGTTATCTACACCTTCCTGGGTGTCTACTCTATTGCAGATTTTGGTATCATCTGCAAAGAGGCAAACCTTACCCCGACAGCCCTTCCGCTATATAGTTGTTAAACAATTCCGTTTTATCCTCATCAGCTTCTACACTTTCCTCGCCTTTGCCCTTGAGTTTGACTAAGGGAAGTTTGCATCAAAGGGGATGGAAGAACAAACAGCATTCAGTGTTGGAAAGTTTTCTAAATGCCGCACTGCTGTTTAAAGTTATTGTTGCTGCAGGACCCAGAGAAGGGCAGCAGTGACAGCAACAGGGGCAGGAGCAGTGGGGCACCAGTAATGAGGTTTGCCTAGGGCGTCTCATATCATCATCAGCCCTGGATGTCCTGAAAGTTTAAGACTAGCTGATGCTTCCCAAGGATAGCAGCTGGCAACTGTAGCAATTGCAAGAGTTCAGTGCGGACAACGCAGATATGAGCCAAATCCAAAATCTAAATAAATTAATCCTTTGGAGTGGCAATTTGGTGCTGCCGAAATGTTGAAAAGGAAGAAAAATCTTAATAAGACTTGGGAGTAAATTAATGGAAACACTGCTAAAGCATTTAATTAATGGAAACACGCTAAAATAGAGGATGGTGCCATTTCTGAAATCCGAAGAATTACAGGATCCAAGACAGAATGGCTTCACTAGAGGAAGGTCTTGTCAGATATGACCAGAGAATTGTATATCAGGAGAGTGCTAGGTGTGATATTCTTAGATTTCAACAAGACCTTTAAAACCATTCTGCATTAGTGACATAAATAAACTGAGTGCCCTTGGGATGGACCATAAAGCGACTGATTGGATAAGAAACTGGTTACATGGGAGATGAAAGAGGGCAGTAGTAAATGACGTCTACTCTGAGGAAAGGGATGCTACCAGTGGCACATCACAGGATTCAGTCCTTATTCCTGTTCTTTTTATGTTTTATGTTTTATTAAATTTGATATACCGCCTTTCTACATAAGTCAAGGCGGTGTACAATATACAAACACAGAGAGGTTCACGGCCGAGGCCAGTGAAGGTAGGAAAGGAAGTTACAATTTCAATTGACAGGAAAGAAGAAGAGAGGACAAGACAACACGAGACGAGGGAGACTGTATGTAGGACTGGACAGATAAAGGGATACCAGAATCCCCAATATGAAATTGAAGATGGATGAATTTCTTGATACAAAATGTGTTTAGAAGTTTGACTTTTCACCTACTTTCTTAAATAGAATAGGATGCCATGATCATGAGTTCTCTGTGTAACCGTCTTTAAAATAGATGGAACAGTGTTAACGCAAGCAAAAAGAACATAGGCTATGAACTGTGCAAGCATAAAGTTCATTGTACAGTCAGCTGGAAGTCCCTGCTGACAAAACATAATTTTTGCAACTTTTGCAATTATAAACAATTTTGTCATAATTGAGTGAATTTCATCTAATATAATGTAATCAGATCTTACTCTGTAAAAAGAACTTTGGCGACATCTTGTGTTATTTCGTGGTTATAATAAATGACTGTTACTTCCTCTTTTTCTCTAATAAAAAGGGAGCTTTTAGGGAGAGGAATTTGAATTCGGCAAGCGTGAAACTATGCGTGTCCGTAGACCGTCTGTTGCTGTCTTCCCTCTGAGCTCAAAGAAAATAGCACTTTGTGTGTGTGTGATTGTGTTCTGTATTACTCTCTGTCTCTCACTACTGATGGACCAGAGACCTAAAGAACCGTGGTATTGTGGTCAGATCAAGGAGTTTTCTTCAGTTGGTGCTGGACTCGGATCTCTGTGTTCCTTCAGCAGTTGGACATAGTAGACAAGTCTCAAGGACACAGGCAGTGGTTGTGCGTGAGTATACTAAAAAAAATTGACAGATATCTGTGTATATTGTGCTTGTAATGTAAAGTCGGTAGGGTTAATTAGAGATCTCAGTTAGATAATTCGATGACTGCCAGTAACCACAGTTTGCCGTTCCTTCTTGGTGGAACATTTCAGTGGAGCAAATTGAGGTTAGTTACAGTATGAAATGGCTTTTGAAGCGAATTTCATACCAGTCATGAATGTACCGTGTATGGTTTAAGGCTAAAAAGTGCAGCAAGCACTCTGTGTTTTGAAAAATGTAAAAATCAAGTGTTTAGGATGGATAGTGTAAATATAAAAGAAACGGAAGCTTACAGGGAAAATCTTATATCGTTGCTGTATGACTGTAAAATAGAAATTAATCAAACAAAGTTTTAAAGGACTGGTTTTCATGTCATAACTTTAGTATGAAGTTTGTTGCCTCTAATTTCGTGGTTAGGGAATTGTTCTGTGCATTGTAAATTTTGATATTTATTGCAGTAATAATGTAGAGGTTTCCGGCAAAGATAACAGTTTGGCATGACTGCAATATTAGCAGGAAAGAAAATCTTGAGCAACTGTGGTAAGCCTTATTGGGGAAGTTAAAAAAAACCTCCAAATGTGATTAACTATTTCTCTTACTTGTGTATGTATAGTAAATAAGTTTGTTTTTTAGGTCTGGATCTGAACTTATTTTGGGTTATGAGAATTTATTTACTGATTCCATTCTATGTGTAATAATGCAAATGCTGAAAAATATTATTAGAAATATTACTCCTTGGTGTTTTTTATGTCTCTGGATACTTTGAGAAAAAATTGATTGATGATATATTCTCCAAATTGTATTTCTAGTTATATTTGATGTGAATGAACGGGAAGATCTTCCATGCTTTGATATATTTAGATATTTTATAAATTGTGTGATGAAGGTTTAAGAAAAATTAAGTATTTTAAAGGAAAGAGAAGTTAGCAACTTAACTGGAAAAAAGTGAATTGCTAGCCAAGTTAAGTCAAGCAAGTTTGTTTACTTAAAGGGAAAAAGTGAATGATGCAACTACATTCAAACAAGTGAATTAAGTAATTAAAACAGTATGGCGAATATATGTATAATGTTGAAAGTTCAACTATGATAGTGTATGAGTAAATGTCTGAAGAAAAAAAATGCTGATATTTCTCTTAGGGGTATGTTTACTAAACGTGAATAACGCGTGTAGTATGATGTTAACGACCGTAAGTGCAGTGTAACGCGCGTAAACACGCGCCAACGACCGTCGTACTACACACGCTTAACGATCGTAAAGCCTCGCGGCGCGTTAAAACAGCGCAGAAGGTGGAGAGTGGGCGGAGAGAAGGGGTCAATGGGCGGAGAGGGGGCGTGGAGAGGCTCCCCCTCACTAACGCGCTGTAATTCTGAACTCAATTCCAACGCGAATGAAAACCTGCCGTTAAAGGCATTTAAAGGGAAGAGAAACCATTTCCGTCAGCAATGTACAGAAAAACCGGGGAAACACACAAAACGTGAGCAGTGTGATACATGTGCACTGAACAAAATAGCACATAAAACGTTAAAAATGACCACAGGAAACATTTTAAAAAGCATAATACAGCTGGGCAACAGTGATAGCAATGGGCAACAAGGAACAACACTGCCTGGAAAGCACCAAATAAAAAAGAAATGATGTGTGGAAGGGTCTACGCTCCACAGACCCTTTTAAAGATCATTTCATTGTAATGGATTGTCCTGGGAGTGTTGTGTAATGTTTCCCAATGATATCATTGTTGCCCAGCTTGGTTATGGGTGTGTGCTCCTTTTGTGAGGTATTCTCTGAGGTTTATGTGCACCGTTGTCTGCATACAAGGTAAATGAGGTCACAGTAAACCTGTTGCAGAGCAGGGTTTCTGACTCGTCAGGCCGGTTTAACTAACTCCAGGGACTGCACTGTCTCTGTGGCCACAGTGTGGTGCAACAGACACAGCCAGTGCCTGTAAGACCAGAGGGTCACAGGTTCAAATCCCAGCTGGAGCTTCTGCCAACCCAGTCCCCATAGCTTTACCCACCACTAAACAGTGATAGTAAAGACACACCTTTATTGCAGAGAACATACGCATGGCCTATAATTTACCACACCAGAAACAGGCACATTACCTTAAAGCAGAGTTCCGCAAATGCAGTCCTGGAGGGCCCCACAACATTCCGGTTTCATGTTGCCTCCAATAAAGATGCCTGTGCTGCATAGCTATGCACCACTCCCATGTTATGCAGATGTAGCTCATGCATATTTATGAGGGACAGCATGAAAACCCGAACAATGTTTGGAACACCAGGACTGGAGTTGGGGAACTCTGCCGTAAAGCAGCAGCCAACAGGGCCACACACACACCCACAGGCCCCATTGGCCAATGCCACCTGGAGAGGCAAGACATTGGGTCCTGCCTGTATCTCCCAATACTAGCAGTTGCATACCTTAGCAATGCCACCCTACACCTGGGTATATGGTACACAGCTATCAAACGTTTGCTATGAGAACTGGCAGATATCAATTCCTCTGTTAAGCACATTTTGCTCATTGAGCTCCACCATAACAATCATTCTGATGTCTGCGGTGTGTGCTGCAGGTCTGGTCTCTGACAGTGTTCACCACCCTGGGGAGTGACCCCCAACAGTCTTGTGTACCATATCCATGCCTGTACTATGCCCATGACTGGTGTGGTGTGTATGGCTGTTGACCACCTCTATAGTAGCACAATGCTGTCATCGGTGTGGGGGTGGTTGTCTGTCTATCCAGTGTGTGGTGGCTGCAAACACCTTCCACAGCCCACACTGCCAGCAATGTTGCCAGTATTGGGCTGCCAATGTGCATAATGAGGAGCAAGGTACCATGGGTATAGGCCGGACAGGGTGGCCTGGCCAGGGCGCATCTGCACAGGGCATAGGGCAGTGACAGGCACATTGTAGTGGCCGGCCACCACCTACACAGACAGGGTGACCTCAGTATGTGCTGCTGAGAGATCACTCTCACCCTGACTGTGCAGTGACCACAGCATGGCTAGGCACCCCCATAGTGCTATCTAGTATTTCTCTCATGTGATATATATGGGTTGCCTTTTGGGGCCCTGTCACTGATTTAACTGTGTATGCTGACATCCCAGTTCTGGGTGCAGGCATCTCCACTGGGCACTAGCAGACTATTTGCAGCTGGTATGTGTTGTGATGGAGTGGCTGATGGCTTGCACCAGGGGAATATCAGATAGTGGTGGGGTGCAGCATGCCATATCTAGGCCTAATGTCTGTCTGCTATTGTGTTCTGGATGTGTACAGAGCTGCATTGACTGCTCTGTGTGGTGTGTGTCCCTCAGCAGGACTGGGGTTGATGTTCCCCTCTACGTCCACCTTGCAGGGAGGTAGATGTTGTATCTTTTGATAGGAGACCCTGTTTGCTGCCCTGGGGGAGGGGGTGGTGGTGCATGGGCCCTCCTAGGGGTCCATGGGGGCTACACCTGACTGATACAGATAGAGATGTCCAAGGTGTTTCTGCAGAAACTACCTGTCTCACACTATAACACTGCTGTGGACCTGCACCATGGCCTCTTTCAGCCATGGACATTGCTGTGGACCTGGTGCTTGGCGCCTCACTGCACCCTCAGGGTGAGCACAGTACCCGCACGCTGTGACGGTACAACACACGGTCAGTACCCCCTACCAGGCCGAGGTGCTGTGGGGGTGCACATGGTCGCTTCCCCCCTACCAGGCCGAGGTGCTGTGGGTGTGCATTCCCCATCTTGTGTTTATCTGTGGACAGCTGATTTGCATGTGCAGTGCATCATGGGTGTGACTGGCGCAATCCAACCCTGGGGGAATCCAGCGCCTGCTCACAGGCTTTGATAACCCATAGGCCATCCCACGTACATCTGTTAGCATTGTGCATAGGTGCAGGACACCCTACCGAGTCTGTCATATAAGGTACCCACACAGGTAAAAACACACATACCCACGCACGATTGTACGCACGTGGCTACGCGTGGAGCTACGCCCGTACCAACGCACGCAGCCACGCACGCCCCAACGTACATTGTTACGCACACTGCGAGGGTGTGTTTCTGCATGCAGTACTCGACGTAAAGCAAAACATGCCTTCTCACGGCACACTGGGGACTCGAACCCATGCTGCCTGTAACAGTGATCAGTACACTAACCATTGTGCTACAGCTCTGTGTTAGTGCTCTGTGTCTGTACATCTTCCTACGATGTACGTCCGCAGCAACGCACGCACGTACGTCCACAGTAACGCACGTGGCCACGCCCCCAGCAACGCACGTGGCTACGCACCCAGCAATGCACGTGGCTGCGCACCCAGCAACGCACGTGGCTGCGCAGCAAAGGCATTTGGAAGAAATGGCATCCATGTCGAGGAAGCCTCCCTTCAGCCAGAGGGACATCTACCTGCTAACAGAGCTGTTCTGCCTCCGCCAGCAGAGGCTCTTCCCTGGCTCATCCAGGAGGCAGAACCTGGCAAGGGTCAGGAGGGCCTGGGAGCGCCTGGCCCATAGGTTTAACAGGAGCTCAGACTACCCACGTGAGGTAAGTGCATGGGGACAAGTCCCCCAAATGATGAGACAAAACAAAACACACCCATTAACGTCAGCACAAATACACAATGCACTGACAGGGAATAGCAGGTGCTGACACATCCTGCGGCTAGCAAAGTCTGCCACACACCCCAGAAAAAGGCACCCCTGCCCCAAGGGGGTAGCTGCAACCATGGCAGAGGAGCACCACAGATCACAGAGGTATGGTATAGGGTGCCTTTGCAGGCCAGGGATGTCCCCCATCCACAAGACACCCCAGTCCCACCTCTCAGGCCAACAGGAAAGGAAGGGGGTCTGCACCATGTCTCCTTTAACCAACACATTTGCAAAATGCATCCTCTGATGCTGCAAGCCCCAAATGAGGGCATCTCTCTCCAACCCTGCCCACTGTCTGCTGGTGCCTTGTGTGATTACAAAAGACAAACCCCAGCTCCAAGCAGATGTAGGCCCCAAATGAGGGCATCTCTCCCCCACCCTGCCCACTGTCTGCTGGTGCCTTGTGTGATTACAAAAGACAACCCTCAGCTCCAAGCAAATGTAGGCCCCAAATGAGGGCATCTCTCTCCAACCCTGCCCACTGTCTGCTGGTGCCTTATGTGATTACAAAAGACAAACCCCAGCTCCAAGCAGATGTAGGCCCCAAATGAGGGCATCTCTCCCCCACCCTGCCCACTGTCTGCTGGTGCCTTGTGTGATTACAAAAGACAACCCTCAGCTCCAAGCAGATGTAGGCCCCAAATGAGGGCATCTCTCCCCCACCCTGCCCACTGTCTGCTGGTGCCTTATGTGATTACAAAAGACAACCCTCAGCTCCAAGCAGATGTAGGCCCCAAATGAGGGCATCTCTCTCCAACCCTGCCCACTGTCTGCTGGTGCCTTGTGTGATTACAAAAGACAAACCCCAGCTCCAAGCAGATGTAGGCCCCACATGAGGGCATCTCTCCCCCACCCTGCCCACTGTCTGCTGGTGCCTTGTGTGATTACAAAAGACAACCCTCAGCTCCAAGCAGATGTAGGCCCCAAATGAGGGCATCTCTCTCCAACCCTGCCCACTGTCTGCTGGTGCCTTGTGTGATTACAAAAGACAAACCCCAGCTCCAAGCAGATGTAGGCCCCAAATGAGGGCATCTCTCCCCCACCCTGCCCACTGTCTGCTGGTGCCTTGTGTGATTACAAAAGACAAACCCCAGCTCCAAGCAGATGTAGGCCCCACATGAGGGCATCTCTCCCCCACCCTGCCCACTGTCTGCTGGTGCCTTGTGTGATTACAAAAGACAACCCTCAGCTCCAAGCAGATGTAGGCCCCAAATGAGGGCATCTCACTCCAACCCTGCCCACTGTCTGCTGGTGCCTTGTGTGATTACAAAAGACAAACCTCAGCTCCAAGCAGATGTAGGCCCCAAATGAGGGCATCTCACTCCAACCCTGCCCACTGTCTGCTGGTGCCTTGTGTGATTACAAAAGACAAACCTCAGCTCCAAGCAGATGCAGGCCCCAAAAGGGGTCCCCTGCACCAACCCGGTGCCCTGGGAAACAGGCCCTGTATGGGATCACAAAAGACAAACCACAGGCTAAGGGGTTCCCAGTGAGCACTGTAGGTGACAACCTCCCACCCCAACAGTGGCTGATTGGCACATGCAGATGTGTGTAGGTGGCACCCAAAGCTGTGATGTGTTATGTACGTGGGGCGCACATACAGGGCACATGGTGCACCAACAAGGGTGGCGTGTGTGTGGCCCACACATGGGGCTGTCCCACGTTAACGCAAGGGGGCATGAGTGCCTCACCCAATAGGTGCAGGCGCTTGTTGTATGAAGTGAGAATGTTAGATGCAGAGGCAGGGAACCACCACGTGTCCACACAGTAGCTAAGGGCAATGTTCGGTGTCACCCCTACAGGTGGAGGACCTTCGAAAGAAGGCACGAGAGCTGAGGGCCCGGTACCCCAGGTTTGTTGCCAGGGTGCAGCGCGAGAGGATGGCCCAGCAGAATGGTGAGTACCAGGACATGGCCATGTAGGGGAACGAGTGGTGGAAACACAGGTCCACAGTGACATGGGAAGAGGATGTTCCCCCAGGGGATGACATGTGTTATCTCTCCCACAGCTGATGCACGTGCAGCCATCGAGGACGAGGGGCCGGAGGAGCTGCCAGACATTGTGGGCCTGGAGGGAGACCAGGAGCCCCGCGACAATCAGGACGGCGGACAAGAGAGGGGTGCAGAGGATGGCGAGGAAGGAAATGGGCTCGCAACCCCACGCCACAACGAGGGAATGGAGGGGGATGAGGAAGGGGGCCAGATGGGAGGGGATGTGGGGGATGCAATGGAAATGGGGACTGATGTTGGGGAGCCTGGGGACCAGGATAAGGAGGGGGGGGGGATGTGAGTGGAAGGGAAGGGGAAGGGGAGGAGGTGGGTGGCAGGGAGAGGGAGGGGGAGGTGGGGGGAGGGGGATGGGGTTGTGGGGACGATGTTGGAGGCCGGGGGGAGGGAGGGGATGTACAGCGGAGGGGGTGGGGTGGGGGCAGGTTCCCAATGGCACGCTCCGCCACAGGGCACTGGGGGCACCAGTCACCTGCCCCATGATCAGGGCATGGCAGGCCCTCTGGACATGTGCCTGCCACACATGGCCGCAGGCAGGTCTGCTGTCCATGCAGCCACACAGACACGGGGAGATGTGTGTCTGTGCGGCTGCATGTGCGGCCTGTGCCTGGCTGCAGCTGTGCGTGCCCAGGCACAAGCCCAGAGGCAGTTTGCCCTAATCCAGGGGCAGGTGCTGGCGACCCTGTCCATGGTGGCTGACCATCTGCGGGAGCGGGATGAGCGCCCTGACCGTGCCGCACACGGTCAGCCACCATCCGACAGGGGTCCCCAGGGTGTGTAATATGTGGACACACATAGCACACCCGCCCTGTGACGGACCGTGCCATTGCATGTACATGACAAGGGCCACAGGGAGGAGCGGGGACATAGATGTTTGTCCGAGCATGCAATGTTAGCCATGCTGCTGTCACCTGCCATCAGTTAAGATATGTGACGCATGGCCCATGTGTGGCCGCATGTAACTTTTGTACATAGGTTTTACACCCAAGTTGTTAAAAATGATGAATGTTAAACATACAAACTGTGTGGTCAGATGTCCCTCATTGCTAGGTGACAGTGATGTGCGAGTGATGGGTGTGGCTGTGTTCACTATGAGAGGCAAGGGGCGACATGGAACAGGTATGGTCCATGCCGAGAGTACTCCCACAGACATGTCACTATTACGCTGCTGCGAGGGTGGGCCAACGAGAGGGGTGGTGAGTGGCGTGCATGACTGACGTGCAACAGCATATGTGTGGGTCCCTGTGGTACACACAGCACAGAGTGACAATGATACATATGCTTTTGCCTGTGACATTCAGTTTTGCAAAGCGGTCTGTGATGTTATTGGGCCTTCTATATTTGGTAATGATCATGACCTTGGTCTTGATTGTGTTTGCCATATGCCCTTGTTTGCTGAGGCCTTGCTTTGTTTCTTTGTCAGGCAGCCCTTGCATGTACATAGTGCGACCTCTGTGATTTTGTTTTGTGGGATTGGGTCATTTGGCAGTTTTGCCCCAGACGATGTCCACGTCATTATTGTGACTGTATTATGTGCACTGGCAATATGGGCATATCGTTGGTTCCAGACGTGTGGGTGGGGCCCAGGTCATGGGTTTTAGCACACAGTTGATCATTGTGAGCACCTTGGGGGGCATTTTGTTATCTTGCTTTACATTGCTGCTGATATCAACAAAGCCCTCACACTGCAGACTCCTCACAGTGACTCATCATGGACCGTGTCACATGCCCTATGGGGCGCTTTGTGAAATGCCCTATAGGGTGCTGTGGCACACAGTGAACATTGGCCTTTGCCCTCTGGGGTGGCTTTCATACGGATACACCTAATGACACCTTCCAATTACATTCCTGTGGGTGGATGATTGCCAGCAGTACTTGTGGGACGTACAAACCTGACAACCTATGACATTACTGATATAGTGTAGCAGTCAGGGCGCGCACTCATCCACAGATACGCCCACCTTGCTGGGACACATCCACCTAGTACTGGGCCCATAGTTTTGTCACACAAAGCATGTCCTTGTGCTGTTTGATGCTGGATTCCCATGGCAGGGCAATTGGGTTGTCCTCTGCATTGTTTCTGGTACCATTTGACGTGTTCTTTCCTTTCTTACCTGATTTGTGTATATATTTGCCTTTGTTCGTTTCACACACCCGGTTACGGCTGCACATTCACAGCGTTTCCTACCTTTGGGGGCTGCGCCTCTCAGGCTTACACGGACACTCCCAACGAGGGGTTGTGGGCAATCCTTCCTACCTCTCATGTTTGTTGTGTCAGAAAGGAAAACTTGGGTTATCTATGGTTTAGACAGAGGGGTGACTGGTTCTACATATGTGTGACTACTGTTTGTGGAGGGTACTGTTGCAGGCAGCCTTGGTCCTTTGCCAACACAGGGGGACTTGCACTCTGAGACCCTGCACCACCAGGCAGTTCCTTACCCATTGTGCTAATGATCAGTCTGCCTTCACAGACACTTTTTCTTGCTTCTTCTGGGGCACCATGTTGGGATACTGTATGTTACTACTATGTGCAGTGACGCACACAGTCATTTCACCGTACCATACCCGGGGGCTATGTGGGTATGTGCCCCTTATGGTGTTCATCTCTGGACTGCTGGTCTGCATGTGCATTGCACCATGGGTATGCCTGCATTGGTACAGATCCTGGCCAGGACAGCAGCAGTTAAGTGGTGTTCTGCTGCCCTTCTGTAGACAGCCAGGGGGTGGTTAGCAGCTCTGGGGCTGCAGGCCAGTGGGTTATTCATTGCCTGTTGAGCCAGTAGTCATGGGTTCAGACCCACAATGGGTTCCTTTTATAGGGCTGTCTGCAGCATTATATGTTTTACATACACCGGACTGCTACCGGTGACAGCCCCTCCACGTACTATTACCTTACTGTGCCTCATGGGCCCACCATGTATCACCTTCTCTGGCTCCCTTTACATTACTTTGTGGACTGCTCTATGGGGGACATTTTGATGTGCCTCAGTGGACACTCCACTTTATAATGTGGCATATGTTGTGCGTTATGGGGTGCCTTCTGCAGCAACCTTGGGTACGCCACTGTGTGTGTGTGTTTGCTAGCAACTGTACAACACATACATGACATATACATGCCCCCTCACTCACTAGATAACGTGTGGGTGTGTTTACTTGCACCCCAAAAGGGAAGGGAACATAGACATGCCCCCTCACTCACTATCTAATGTGTGGGTGTGTTTGCTTGCACCCCTCCAAAACGGAAACAACTAAATGCCCCCTCCCTCACTGTATCATGTACAGGATGCTACATCAGCCAGCCTTCTGCAACTGGCACCCTGTGGACTCGAACCCATGCTGCCCGTATTAGCGGTTACTGCAGTAACCATTGTGCTACAGCTCTGTATTGATCATGTATGTCTGAGTGGCTTCTTATGCTTAACGCGCGGTGACGCCGCTAACGCGCCATGTAACGCTCGTTACTTTAGTAACGCGCGGTAGGTGTTCTGCTGTCCCGCCCATCTCCTTATTTGGGGGTTTGTCTTATTAACGCAGATCCTAACGCGAACTGCAATAACGCGATTTAGTAAACATACCCCTTAGTCTCTTTTAAACTAATCTGCAGGAGTCGATTGGAGGAGTGATCTTAAATTCTCATGTCTTGTATGTTCTGGTTATTATGGAAAGACCTCTGCAGAACTGATGTTGTTAATTGCAAGTGTGATCCAATATGCTTACCTCTTCTATTGCTGCTGTTTGTGTTTTTGCTCAGAAATTTCCCACTAGACTTAAGCCACTGGGTTATTTTTTCAGACTTTTGTGACCCTGTTGTAGCAGGAATGCCTCCATGTTTTTAGTCTCTGGCAGCAGTAGTCTTTGCAATCCAAATTACTGATTTTCTAGTATTTCCTCATTAAGTTTTCGTGTCTTCTACACTTGAAAAAAAAAAACAGTTTTCTTTCAGCTCTTTTCTTGCCACTGTTTGACCTCACACTGTACTGATGGTTCTGCTTTGCACAATGAGTAAGGAAAACTGATGCAATTGAAAGAATTGATTCTGTGACAGAGTCGGCTGCTTTGCTATTTGCTAATGCTCAACTAGCTGGAGTGTTCGCTCTTTCTAGAGCTCTTGAGTTATCTGCTCACTTGATTGATACTGATTTTGCCTCAGACTTCTTGCATGAGGAGCCCTATGTACTGATATTCTACTACTATGCTGTTTTGTTCTGAAAAGAAGTGGTAATTAACAGTTTTAATTGGTTCAAATTTGGTGTTAAAGAGTTTTATAGTTGATGAATGTGCACACCCTTATGTAAATGTTCCTTCCTTTGTGAGCTTAGATGTCTATGTGAATTAGAATGGAATGGAGAAGTAGTCTAATGACTAGAGTACTAGCACTCCTTGTGACCTTGGATAAGTCACTTAACCCTCATTGTCTTACAAAGAAAAATTTCAAGTTATCAATGTTCCTGTTTAATGTGCTGTACCAAGTTTTAGTTGCAATGTGAACTGCTGTGATTAGTGGGGAAAGTAGTATTAAAAAAAAAAAATAACAAAAAAAAACCCCAAAGAAAAGTGCAAAAATAGATAAACCAGGTCAGCTGGGTGTGGCTGGGAGGTTATATGCTGAGGTGAACAGATGGGATTTAAGTAGGGGCCTGAAAGTGGTGTAGTTATCTTCCAGACGGAGTGGAGTGGGAAGAGAGTTCCACAGAGCTGGACCAAGGAAGAAAAAGGCAGAAAGACGGGTAGACTGTAAGTGTGCACGAGATGGTGGGGGGAAGTGAAGTTGATTAATGTGAAGAGAATGAAGACTACGTGTAGGGATATGGAAGTGGAGAAGACCAGTGAGGTATTGGGGTGTTTGTGTGTGCAGGATGCGGTGATAATGTTTAAAGTAATGTGAGTTGAATCATCACCTAAGATAAGACAGCCTTCCTAATAATTGTTGACAAACAATTGGAATGAGTTTAAATTATTTGTCATAAACTGCTAGTTATGTTTTAATGTTGTTACCCCTTGAATAAACCAGATTGACTATATCTTGTATATTGTTAAAGCTGGAGAATACATCACAAACATAATTAGTGATATGAATATGTACCATTGTGTTCCTGACAGGAAAAAGCAATGTGTCTATTAGGCCACATGCTAACATTTGATTTGGCAAGTAGACAGAATAAGTTTAGGAATGTAGATGAAAATAATGAGTATGTTACAGACTAGCTATGTAATAGTTTAGTGCTAGCTATGGATGTATTGTAATTAACAATAGATAATATAATTCTGTTCAACAATTTAAGACTGTCATTAGGGATGAATAATTGTGCTTGTTTGCAATTGTATGGCATCAAGAGAGATGCTGTAGTGGAGAATTGGATTTTTACAAATTATATATTGTATGCACTGAATCCTATGGGCCGAAGAGGAAGAAAGCGACTGAATGAAATGCTACTGAATATGGAGACTCCTGATAAAGATCAACGATTCCAGCGGAACTACTCATGTATGCGCAGCAGTGAAGCCTGGGTGGATGGTCACTGAAAAAGATTGATCTAAGATGTGCATAGCACAGCCCATGGTGAGAAAGGATGCTGCTGACGAATCTGGAGTGATGATGACTGGTGTCTCTGAATTATTGCTAGATCTACGAGAAGCAGTTGGCCACTGCTGGATGAGGTAGTGCTTACAAGAATAATTGGTAAAGTCTTGTTTTCTGTACACATTTTTTATTGAGGCTAAGCAAAGGTAAACAATGTTACAAGATTTTGTATAACTATTTCTTCCAATGAACAAGATGAAGCTCACCTATGGACCAGATGTGCCTAGGACCTTGAAAGAACATCTGCAAAATGAAGCCTACTGTAGAAGATTTTTCTGGAATTGGACATGTTTCAGCTACTGTTCTTTTGTAATGATTCTTACTAGAATCACAGGGAGGACTGTAGGACTGGACAGATAAAGGGATACCAGAATCCCCAATATGAAATTGAAGATGGATGAATTTCTTGATACAAAATGTGTTTAGAAGTTTGACTTTTCACCTACTTTCTTAAATAGAATAGGATGTCATGATCATGAGTTCTCTGTGTAACCGTCTTTAAAATAGATGGAACAGTGTTAACGCAAGCAAAAAGAACATAGGCTATGAACTGTGCAAGCATAAAGTTCATTGTACAGTCAGCTGGAAGTCCCTGCTGACAAAACATAATTTTGCAACTTTTGCAATTATAAACAATTTTGTCATAATTGAGTGAATTTCATCTAATATACTGTAATCAGATCTTACTCTGTAAAAAGAACTTTGGCGACACCTTGTGTTATTTCGTGGTTATAATAAATGACTGTTACTTCCTCTTTTTCTCTAATAAAAAGGGAGCTTTTAGGGAGAGGAATTTGAATTCGGCAGGCATGAAACTATGTGTGTCCGTAGACCGTCTGTTGACATCTTCCCTCTGAGCTCAAAGAAAATAGCACTTTGTGTGTGTGTGATTGTGTTCTGTATTACTCTCTGTCTCTCACTACTGATGGACCAGAGACCTAAAGAGCCGTGATATTGTGGTCAGATCAAGGAGTTTTCTTCACTGTATGTTGTAGGGGAAACAGCTGGGTAGGGAGAGAGGTCAGACAAAAGGAGAGGGAAGGTCAAAAGCTAGTGCAAATAAGTGAGTCTTGAGATTGCGTTTAAAGGTGGGATGATGGGTCTCTAGGCGTAGGGAGGAAGGGAGAGCATTCCAAAGAGCGGGACCGGCAAAGAAAAAGGCGTAAGAACGGGTGGATTGCAGGTGAGCAGATGAGGGGGAGGGAAGAGTAAGGCGGTTGAGGTGGAACCAGCGGGGTGTGTACCTGGGAGAGTGGAGGCTGATAAGGTCGGCAAGATACTGAGGGGTGCTGGTGTAGAGAACTTTATGAACCAGAGTGAGTAGTTTGAAGGGAGTGCGGGCAGAGATGGGAAGCCAGTGAAGGTGTAAGAGTAGAGGAGTTGCGTGGTCACGGAGGGAGGAGTGAGTGACGAGGCGGGCTGCAGTGTTTTGAATCCTTTGAAGCCGTGATAGTTGAGATTTAGGTAAGCCATGGAGAACAGAATTTGAAAAGTCCACGCGTGCCATGACCAGTGATAGCAATAGGGTGTTGAGGGCTGTGGGGGTAAGAAATGGGCGAATGGCACGAATTTGCCGAAGGAAAAAGAAGGAAGTATTAGTGATGTGTGAAATGTGGGAGTGAAAAGAGAGCTCTGAGTCAAAATGAACCCCGAGATAGCGGAAGGTGGTGACTAGTGGGATAGGAGTACCAGAAAAGGAAGGAGCCAGGAGGGGGGCTGGGGTGCTATGGGAGAACCAAATTGCAATGGTCTTTGGTAAGGTTAAGGTGCAGGCAGTTTTGTGTTAGCCAGTTGGCCACCGTTGAGAGGCAGGAATTCAACATGGAGAGGTCAGGAGAGGAGGGGGAGGTGTGATGTAATAAGACAATGTCATCTGCGTAGTTAAATGCAGTGATGCCGGATTGCTGTATCAAAAGGGCAAGGGGGGCCAGGAAGAGGTTGAAGAGGAGAGGGGCCAATACTGAACCCTGGGGAACACCGCAGGGGAGGCGAAGTGAGTCAGAAGGTGGGATAGAGGGGGAAGAGGAAAGAATCGCACAGGACCGAGAGGAAAGAAAAGAATGAAACCAACGGTGTACCACACTACAGAGTCCCGCAACCCGGAGACGGGAAAGGAGAAGAGAGTGATCGACTAGGTCAAAAGCTGCTGAAAGGTCAAGTGCTACCGCCACCGAGATATCACCACGGTCTCGAGCGACGTGCAAAGAATTAGTGAAGGCAAGCAAAACTGTCTCAACACTATGTCCCGGGCGAAATCCTGACTGACGTGGGTGCAAATAGTTAGTGGAATCAAGATGGTGCGAGAGCTGTGAAAAAACAAATTTCTCGAGAAGTTTGGAGAGGAAGGGGAGATTGGAAACAGGACGGTAGTGGGCAGGAATCAAGGGATCAAGTGAAGGGTTCTTCAAAATGGGACGTATCAGTGCATGTTTCCATGATTGGGGAAAGGTACCGGTGGAAAGGCTGGAGTTGAACATTTTAAGAATATGGTGAATGAGCTCAAGATGGGGGACCAGTAGCCATGAGGAGGGGATGGGATCAAGGGAGCATGAGGTTTCTTAGAGGATGAGATAAGTCGGTGCAGTTCAGGGGGGGTGATCAAAGAAAAAGAAGCCCAGGAATGGGAAAGTTGGGACAGGGGAGGAGGGGAGGCACAGGGAGGAGGGGAGGAGATAGGAGGAGGGCAGGAAGGTAGGGCCGCCCTTAAGGAAGCAATCTTTCCACTAAAGAAGGATGCAAGAAGAGGGGGAGCAGGGGAAGGGGATATCGAGGTAATGGAGGATGAGGAATGCAGAGAGGTGAGAGTCCGGAGGGTAGCATAAAGGTGCCGGGTTTGGTTTGGAGCAGTTGAAATAGCGTTTTTAACATTTTTGTAAGTGATATTATGGGAAGTCTGTTAGGAATCGTTTGCTTTTTTAGTGGATGATACCAAAATCTGCAACAGGATAGACACCCTGGAAGATATGGATAGCATGAGAAAGGATATAGTGAAGCTTATAGAATTTGGCAGCTAATATTAAATGCTAAAAAATGCAAGCTCATGCATTTGCAAAAATCCAAAGGAATAGTACAGTATAGGGAGTGAAATACTACAATGGTCCACTCTATTCCTCCCTCTTTCCTTGGCTCACAACCTTGGAGTCATCTTTGACTCCTCCTTCTCCTCCACACACATCCAATAGATAGCAAACATCTGTCATTTCTCTCTCTGTATCATCATCAAAATTTGTCCCTTCCTTTCTGAACACATTGCTAAGATTCTTATCCACTCCTTAGTTACTGCCTGTCTAAACTATTGCAACCTCCTCCTTGCTGGTCTCCCTCTGAATCATCTCTCCTCACTTCAATCTGCTCAAAATGCAGCTGCACGGCTAATCTTCCACCAGTGTCGCTATGTTCATGTAGCCCCTTGTCTCAAGTCACTTCATCGACTCCCTATCTGTTTCTGTATCCAGTTGAAACTTTTACAGACCTACAAGTTCATTCATTCTGCTGCTCCTCACTGCTTTTCCTCTCTTATCTCTCCTTACACGCTTCCTGGGGATCTCTGCACTTCTGAAAGATCCCTTCTATCTGTGCCCTTCTCCTTCACTGCCACCTCCAGACTTTGAGCTTTGTACCTTGCTACTACTTATGCTTGGAATTAACTACCTGAGTCAGTATGTCAGGCTCCATCTGTGGCTCTATTCAAATCTAGACTCAAAACTCACTTCTTCAAGGCTGATTTTGGGTCCTGATCTGCTTAGTTGACCACCTACGTGTTTCCTTACCATTTCCCTAGATATATCCTAGTCCCCAGTTGTTGTGTTGTGTATCTTGACTAGACTGTAAGCTCTGATGAGCAGGGACTGTCTCTTCCATAGCTCTGTACAGAGCTGTGTATGCCTTGGAGTACTATACATATGATTATTATTATTAGTAGTAGTAGTAGGAGTAGTAGCAATGCACAAAAGAAGAGCAGGACCTAAGGGTGATCATACTGGATGATCTTAGAGACCAAAAAAGTAAAAAAGATTCTAGTAAAATCCAGAAGGATGCTTGAGTGCATTTGTAGAGGAATGGCTAGCAAGAAAAAGGAGGGGGTAGTGTCTTTACAGTAGCTACATCTCTTGTGAGAATTCATTTGGAATACTGTGTACAATTCTGGAGATTACACCTTAAAATGGTAGTAAACAGGATGGAGTCAGCTAGAGGGTGGATACTAAAATGGTGTTTTCATCATAAGGCATATGGAGACAGACTTAAAGATTTCAAAATGTATACTTTGGAGAGAAGGTGGGAAGATAGAGAGATTTAAATATCTCTGTGATGTAAATGCACAGGAAGTGGCCTCTTTCATTTGAAAAGAATCCCTGGAACAAAGGATCATAGGATAAAGGTGAAAAGGGATAGACTCAGGAGTAATCTGAGAAAATATTTCTTTACGGAAAGGGTGGTGGATGCATGCAACGGCCTCCAACTGAAGACAATAATTGTATCTCAATTCAAGAAAGCATGGCATAAGAACTGAGAATCTCTGAGGGTAAGGAAGGGATTGTAGAAGTTAGAAATATAGAAAAACAGAAACATAGAAACATGATGGCAGAGAAAGACAATATGGTCTATCCAGTCTGCCCTTCAGTACCAACTATATAGTCCCTTTTTATCCTTTAGAGATATTCTTTGTTGGTCCCATGCTTTCTTGAATTAAGATACTGTCCTGGTCCCTACCTGTTCACTGGAAGACTATTCCATGCATTTACCACTCTTTCTGTAGAGAAATATTTCTGCATTTTACTCCTGTGTCTATCCCCTTTTACCTTCATCCTTTGTCCTCTCATTGCAGAGCTTACTTTCAATTGAAAGAGGCTCTCCTCCTGTGCTTTTGTGCTACAGAGGTATTTAAATGCCTATATCATATCTCCTCTTTCCCATCTTTCCTCCAAAGTATGCATATTGAGATCTTTAAGTCTGTCCTTATATGCCTTATGGCGAAGTCCACTGACCATTTTGGTAGCCACCCTCTGCACTGATTCCATCCTGTTTATATCTTTTTGAAGGTGTGGTCTCCAAAATTGCACACAATACTCAAAATAAGGTCTCACCAAAAACCTTATACAGAGGTATTATCAGCTTTGTCTTCCTGCTGGCTATTCCACTCCCTATGTACCCAAGCATCCTTCTGGCTTTTGCTGTTACCTTTTCTACTTCTTCAGCCATCTTAAGATCATTAGAAACAACCATGCTCAGGTCCCATTCTTCCTTCGTGATCATAAGTACTTCACCTCTATAATGTACCACTTCCTCGGATTTTTGCAGCCCAAATGCGTAACCCGGTATTTTTTACCGTTAAATCTCAGCTGCCAAATTTTTGACCATTCTTCAAGCTTAGCTAGATGCCTCCACCTGTTATCTACTCCTTCCTGGGGATCTATTGCAGATTTTGATATCTTCGGTGAAGAGGCAACCCTTACCCTATAGCCCATCTGCAATATCACAAACAAAAATGTTAAAAAGAATTGGAGTAAGGTCAGATCCCTATGGCATACCACTGGTTACATCCTTCTTCTCAGAGTAAACTCCATTTACCTGTACTCTTTGACATCTCCCACTCAACTAATTTCTAACTCAGTCAGTTACATTAGGGTCTATTCCTAGGATGCTTGATTTCTTTATAAGTTGTCTGTGTGGAATGGAGTCAAAGGCTTTACTGAAATCTAGGTACACTGCATCTAGGGCTTTCCTTTAGTCCAACTCCCTGATTGCCAAGTCAAAGAAATTAATTAGATTTGTCTGACAAGGCCTTCCCCTAGTAAAACATTGCTGACTCAGATCCTGCAATACATTAGACTCCAGAAACCTCACTATCCTCTGTTTTAGCTGTGTTTCCATTAATTTACTCACCACAGAGGTCATACTAACCTCTGTAGTTCTCAACCTCATTCTTACTTCTGCTTTTGCATAAAGGGACCACACGTGCCTTTCTCCAGTCCTCTGCAACCACTCCCGACTCTAAAGAAGCACTGATAAAAATCAGTCAGTGGAGCCACTAGAACTTCCCCAAGTTCCTTCCATACTCTGGGAAGTATCCCATCCAGCCTCATTGCTTTATATACTTTTAGTTTAGCTAGTTCCTCATGAACACAGTTCTGAAAATCATTCAAGATCCCCTTCACATCTATTCCTATTTTGCGATGTTTTCTGAGGTCCTGCCCTGATCCTGATCCAAGCCCTTCATCTGTGAACACAGAACAAAAATATTTGTAAAGCAATTCTGCTTATTTTGTTAAGAAAATCTGCAAAATTTGTTAAGCAAATCAGCTTCTACATATTCCTTCCCTTCACCCTTGAGTCTGACAATTCCAATTTTGTACTTCCTCCTATCACTAGCATCTCTGAAAACTGTCTCTCCCCCCCCCCCCCCCCCCATCATTTTACAGCACTGGCTAGTTCTTCTTTGCTTCTCTGAATACTTTCCAAGCTTCTCTATGTTTATCTAAATATTGATGCTTGTCTCCTCCTTTCTGTGATCTCTTGTATTTTGTGAAGGGCACCCTCTTTTTCTTCACCTTTTCAGCTGCTTATTTTGAGAACCATAATGGCCTTCTTTTTCTTTTACATTTAGTTAGTTCTTAACAAAAAGATTTGTTGCCCTTAAAATATCCTCTTTCTGTTTTGCCTATTGATTTTCTACATCCTCCAGCTGTTCCCATCTCGCTAACAACTCCTTGAGGTATTGTCCAATCTCGGCAAAGTTAGTTTTCTTAAAATCTAGGACTCTCACTTTTGAATGGACTTTGTCTTCCACTATAACAACAGAACCACTTTCCCCATTGGTAGGCATCAGGTCAGTATGGCCCTTTCATGTGTGGATTAACACAAAAACATAAGAAATGCCATACAGGGTCAGACCAAGATCCATGAAGTCCAGTATCCTGTTTCCAACAGTGGCCAATCCAGGTCACAAGTACCTAGCCGTTTCCCAAAAAGATGCACAGGTTCCATAATGCTTATATTGGGGTAAGCAGTGGATTACCTGGGTCCCCTTTAATAATGGTTTGTGGACCTTTCCTCCAAGAACTTGTCCAAACCTTTTTTAAACCCAGGTACACTAACAGGTTTTATTACATCCTTTGATAATGAATTCCAGAGTATGATTACGCGTTAAGTGAAAAAATATGTTCTCTAATGAGTCTTAAATGGTTTACTCTGTAGCTTTATTGCATTTCCCCTAGTCTTTCTACTTTTTTCATGCCATAAAGAATCGATCTACGTTTATCTGTTCCACTCCATTCATTAATTTACAGACCTCTATCATATCTCCCCTCAGTCGTCTCTTTTCCAGGTTGAAAAGCCCTAATCTTTTAAGCCTCTCCTCATAGAGGTATCCTTCCATCCTCTTACCAATTTGGTGGCTCTTCTCTGTGCCTTTTCTAATTCTGCTATAACCTTTATAAGATACAGCGACCAGAATTGCACACAATATTCAAGGTGCGGTCACACCATAGAATGATAGAGTTGCTGTTACCAGTTGCTGAAATAAATCTCCCTGTAGAGATCCCTGGATCTTCTTATTTCTAGAAGGAGGGATGTGCCAATCAACATCTGGCTTATTAAAATCGCCTATCAGTAGCACTTCTCCTTTCATGGCAATACTGTGAATGTCTTCAATTAAATCTCTGTCCACTGCTAGCTGTGAAGGAGATCTGTATATCACACCAATGCAAATGGATTCCCCATTCCCTCTTTCTAATTTAACCCACAGTGCTACCTCCTTCCCTTGTTAGCCCTGTAATTCTGTAGCTTTAATATGATTTTTTACATATAGTGCCACTCCTCCTCCCCTTCTTCCTACCCTGTCCTTCCTGAACAAAGTGTAACCCAATATAATTACATCCGAGTCATGGCTCTCTGTAAACCATGTCTCCATAACTGCCACAAAATCCAAGTCAGCCTCTTCAATTAAAGCCTCAGCATCTGGGATCTTACTGTATTTCCCATCCTATCAGCATTAATGCAGACTACATTCCAAATGTTGCTACTTTTATCTATTTCTATAGAGGTATTAAATGTTTTACTTATCTGGGGGCTTTCTTCCCCAATCTCCAAACAAACCTAGTTTCAAGTTCTCAGTAGGTGGAGTGGCCACAAAAAGTGCTAGTGGGAATCAAGCACTGGTTACTTGCTTATTAAGTTACAGTGCTAACCACTAGGCTACTCCTCCACTACCCTGGTTTATTTAAAAAGGGTTTATATTACACACTATCTGATAGGCCGATTACAATAAAACATACATAAAATCACAAATTAACAAGAACATAAGATAAAACAAATTAAAACAATGAAGTCTATATTAACATGCAGACATGCCATCATTTTCTCTGTTTCTAGTCTCCAGGATTCTTGTCTCTTCAGATTATAGCCATCTTGTGAGACCTCTGAGATCTGTGCATGCAAGCAGAAATCTTGATGCTTGGAACATAGCGTCATAGTCATAGATAATATGCACTCTGTCATATGCTGGTTACTGCTGTTAAAGAATGGCAATAAATGGCTTTACATGTGTGATTTTGCAATTGTTTAAGGTTTTAACATGCTGGAAAGTGAATGCTAGAAATTTTACAAATAGGCATCTTTAGCAGAATGACTGGGTGGAGAGTGTATATACGTAGTGTGGCATTCCAGAGGTAGTAACTGGAGTTGTGCGATTGAGTTGTTTGGTAGTATATACGTGCAGCTGAGTGTGTGTGTGTGTGGGGGGGGGGGGGTGGATGTGTGTGGTATGAGTGCAGCAGAGTGGCAGGGTGTGTTGTTTGTGTAAATAAACAGGTTGTATTTGTGAGGCAGCCATAAGGTTTAGCTGTGTGTAACCCTTCCCCCCAAGCCATGAGGATTTTACATAGTGATCAGCTTGCTAAGAAAAGACATAAAGGTTTCAGTAGGCACCCTTCCCCCCCCCCCCCCTCCAGGCCTGAGCACAATACCCTCTTGCCCAGAAATCAGCAGACCAGAGCATACCGGTTTGGACAGGTCACCCAGGCACCTCCCCCAGGTCACCCAGGCACTTTCCCCAGGGGCTGCTGATTGGTGGACAGAAAATACCTGAGACGAACGAGATTGTAGAATGAGTTTAAAATTGTACTGTATATAAGACATTGTAGGACGTCCTTCGTGGCTCAGATTTTTTGTGGAGGGTACCGGCTCTCTGTCTGAACCTGTGCACATTAAAAGATCCTGTTTGCATTCCAGCCTGTCTGTGAGTTTCCTTCTGTGGGTGAGTGAGAGAATTAGAGCTTTTTCAGCTGCTTGGCTGCTACATTTGGGGTAGGATAAAGAAGGAATTGGTGCAATATTTCATATTTAAATTGTTGACTTGGAATTGCCTCTACAGTAGCATCCCCCTCTCCACACTCATTCTCCTTCCTCCCTTGTAGTCACTCTCCCTTCCCCTTCTGGTCATTCCTCCTCCCACTTGTAATCATCCCCTCCTACTCCAAACAACCTCTCTCTCACCCTGCTTTTGTCAGACTGCTTCTCCACCACTACCGGAGCTGCCTCATCAGCTGCTAAAATGAGCCCCTTCTTTCTAGAACTGCCCAGCTCAAAAGCTTCAGTTTTCAGCTACAGCCCTCCTATGCTTTTGACGGTGACTCATTTCAGCGCTGGCCACAGGAACTCCCCCCTCCCCCAGCTTTTGTTGGTGGGGGTTGAGGCACAGCCAACTGCTTATCTCTGCACCAACCTCTCCACTGTCTTTGCTGGTGGAGGTTAGGTTCCTACCTGCTTCTTATCTCTGCACTAGCTCAGGAAGCTCTCCTCTGCTTCATCCAGTATGTGGGGGGGATTGTGTGTGTGTGTGTGGGGGGGGGGGGTCAGTCCCTGCTGGCTGCTCATCTCAGCGCTGCCATGGGAAGTTTCAGCTGGAGGGAGTTGGATTGCTACCAGCACATGCCTGATGCCACTAGATCTCCTCCCACCAGATTCCTCTTTATCAATATACATGCATGTATTTATATGCAAACAATCACTGTGGAAGGGCTGATGGACTTACAGATTGAAACACTCTCCCTAATAGGTGCTATAGCAAAACACATAGAAGAAACCCAGTTATTGACGGAATTCTTCAGTCTTGGTTTGTACAGCCGGATAGCTAGGAAACCTGCTTTTAGCACTAGCCTAACCTAACCTCTCTAGCCTGGCTCTGTGCATTACACTGCATTGGCAACCTCAAACATGGTCAAAACTCATTCAATGCATATTTTGTCCTAGTAACAGAGGGGACTTTTGTAGTTGATCTGGAAGGGCAGACTTGATAGGTCATATGGTCTTTTTCTGCCGTCATGTTTCTATGTTTCTAACATAGTAATATAGTATATGATGTCAGATAAAGACCAGTATGGTCCATCTAGTCTGCCCAGTAAGATGGCTAGAGTGGTTGTAACTGCAGCTCCATACAGGTCACTCCCCACTCTGCCTGTGTTTAGGGTTGAACTATTCGTATTCTTTCAGACTTTGGTTGATACCTGAATGGTATGGTGCATGAGAAGCAGGAATTACAGAGGTACAAAGCACTATGGGAAGTGGAAAGAGGGGAAAAGTGATTCTCCATGGACTAGCAGGATAAGTCCTCAAATGTTGGTTATGTCACTGATGGAGCCTGCATAGGAATTCTCTCATCTACTTTTCCAGATGCTTTTAGAAAGTTCTCTGAAAGAAGAAGTCAAAGCAGCATTGAAAGCATTATCAAAGAACAAAGAACAAAGCACTGGGTATTGATGGTATTCCCACTTAAGTATTACAACAATCAGATGCAGCTGTTACAATACTTATAACACTCTGCTAGGAAATTTGGAAGACAACATCATAGCCAACTGCCTGTAAAAGATCTGTGCTCATATCAACACCAAAGAAAGGTGATCCATCTGACTGGAAATTATCGTACAAGATTCTACTCAAGATCATTCAGTGGAGACTACAACCATACCTAGAATGAGAAATGCCTGAAGTGCGAGCAGGGTTCAGGAAAGAGTGTGGAACGAGAAACATGATCGCTGATGTGAGATGGATCCTTGAAAATACAAAAGAATTATTTTGTGGCCAGAAAGTGTTGCTCTTCCCTGATGTGTCATGGATAACTCAGATGCGCCGCAAGGCGTTTTTGGAATTGAAAGATCGGACATTGGCAGTGGGAGCTTCGTTCTTTCTCAAGTTCCCCTTCAAATGTGTAGTAGGCCATTTGGGGAAGAGCTACAGCTTTTTGGAACCTGACCATTTATTGGTTTTTCTGACTACTCATGAGTCCTTGGTTCCAGTGACGAATTAGCAATAAAGGGTAAAAATATGCTTGGTTCTTGCTCTGCTAAGGTTTAATGTGATTGAGTAATGTGTTCTTTTATAGAATTTGATTTCCACTCTCCTGTAATGTGGGCTAGTATGTTTGATGTGGTTGGGTAGTGATTGGCCTTTTTGGGGCTATCCTATCCTTTGATTGTATTTCTTGTTATGTTTTCTTCATATTGCTTTTTTTTTTTTGTTCTGTATGTAAAATATAGAAATTTAATTAATAAAAAAAGAAAAAAAGAAAATACAAAAGAATACCAAAGTGATATCTATTTGTATTTAATTGACTATAGCAAGGCCTTGGATTGTGTAAATCATGAGAAACTCTGAGTCACAATAAGAAGCATTAGTATACCGGAACACTAATTAGTTCTTGTGAGCAATCTTTAAATTGATCAAGAAGTAACAGAACTGAACAAGGAGAAACAAAATGGTTTAAAATTAGCAAAGATATATGATGAGGTGCATACTTTTCTCCACCTCACTCATTTCCAATCCACACTTGGTCCCACTTTGGACAAGTAACAGACTGCATGCTATTGAAGGAATTTTCATCCACCCAGAAAACCACCTGTTGCTCAGACCCAGTTGCTTCTGCTTGGGTCAGAGAAAACTCCCCGGGTCTCCTTCCCAATGCACGTATGATCATTAGTATTAGTCTTTTGACTGGCCAAGTCCCTTCTAATTGGAAACATTCCTTGAGAAGGCCTGTATTGAAGAAACTTGTTCTGAATCTGCTAGACCTCTCTAGTTATCAGTCCATCTCTAATCTCCCATTCCTTTCCAAACTAATGGAACACATTGTGTTCAATCAGCTTTCCAGTCACATTGAACATACCACTTCCCATCAGTTGGGTTTCTTAAAGGCTACAGTACTGAGACCATAGTTTATTTATTTATTTATTTTTCTTATATACCGCACTCTTAAAAATCAGCGCAGTTTACATAAAACGGTGTTGTGCCATAAGAGCACTTACAATGAACAGGGAGGAATAACTTGGATTAAACTGGTGGTAACTATATACAACAATTTACATCTATTTACATTCAGTAGTATGTACAGCGTTGGTAAGGGTTTACATGTTCATGTATGGTGGTATGTTGGGGGGTGCCATGTTGGGGGACTGTGAATAGTGTAAAAGAAAGAGGTGGTGCTTAAGCGCTCTTCTGAATTGAGCTAGGTCTTTGATGGCTCTAATGGGAGCAGGGAGTGCATTCCAGCAGCTAGGGGCATAAAACTTAAATGCTCTATTCCTGGTTGTTTTGGTACATTTTGTGATTTCGCTGGGAATAGATAGTGTGTTGGCAGTGCATGTTCTTCTTTCTCTGTTTGCTGGTATGGGGTGGATGAGGTCCAGTAGAGCTGAGGGGGCCATCTTGTTAATAATTTTGAAAGTGATGATGGTTACTTTATATGATAGTCGACAGTAAATTGGTAACCAATGTAGATTATTGAGGACCAGGGTGATGTGGTCTGCTCTGGATGCTCTGTTCAGGAATCTTGCGGCCATATTCATGGCTAATTGTAATGGGCTAAGGGTGTTTTTGGGAAGGCCCTGTAGGATTACGTTAGCGTAATCAAAATGGGGGATCACCAGTGCTTGGAAGACTGTTCTGAACTCTTCTGGGTGTAGTAAAGGTCGAAGAAGTCGTAGGGTTCGTATCTTATGGTATATTTGTTTGATTATGTTGTTAATGTGTGTTTTGAAATTGAGCTGTTGGTCAATAGTCACACCTAGATAGCGGATGTAGGGTCGGCTTGTAAGTTCTGCATCTCTTGTCCGTATGGTTGTTGGAGGTATGAAGGACTGGTTCCTTGTCACAAATAGGACTTCTGTTTTCTTAAAGTTGATTTTGAGACTTTGGGAGAGGAGCCAGTCTGTTATGGCATTGAAGCAGTATTTCAGTTCTTCTAAGTGACTTTTATAGTGCTCTTGACCCCAGTAATCTGATCTTGGTGGTGTACCTAGATCTTACATGTGCCTTTGATTTGGTTAATCACACTGTTCTGCTTTCACATCTTTCATCTATTGATATCTATGGGCATGTGCATCGATGGTTTCAGTCCTTCCTATCAGGCTGCTCCTTCTTGATGTAAGTCACTGGTGACTCCTCTTCTTCCTTCCCCCTCCAGTGTAGGGTTCCTCAGGGTTCTATACTTGCCCTCCATCTTTTAATATCTTTCTAAGTCCATTACTCACAGTGATACAGGGCATGAGGGTTACGATGCATGTCTACACAGATGACATTCTTCTCGTCTCCGTTGTTGACAGCATCACCCCCAATCTAGCTGCAATTAATCACTGCCTCTGATCTCTGACGGGTTGAAAACTAATTGTCATCAGTTAAACCCTGAAAAATCCATGGCAACCTGGATAACAGGGGACACCCCTGCTCCAGACATTGCCCTAATGATCCAGAGCAAACCTATTGCTCTAACATCATCGTTTAGATATCTTGGTGTTTTCCTTGATTTGGATCTCTCTTTTACCCATCACGTTAGTCAAGTGGTCAAATCCTCTTTTAACTCTATGTGTCACTTCCAGGCTATTCAACCTTTCTTAAGTCCCCAGCTCAATTTACCAGTACAGTACAGTACCGGACTTGATTATTGCAACTCTGCACATGCTGGTCCGTTCACCTCCAGATTTGAGAGGCTTCAGACAGTACAGAATACAGCCATCCGTATGCTTACCTGGGCCTGTAAGTATGACCACACAACTCCTCTACTCCTTCAGCATCACTGGTCGCTGGTAAAATTTCATGTCCAATACAAGATCCTTCTTCTCACCTTCAAAGCCCTATACCAAAAGGCCCCAGAATACCTATCATATCATTGCTAATCATCCCCTATTCTCCAGCCCGTTCTCTCCAATCTTTGCACAGAAACAGGCTCTCTTTAGAAGGAGTATCCAGAGAGTGCATATGTCAAAACGGGCACCTACATTTGCAACTGTTACTTCTGTCAGCAGCCAAACAGAGGTAAAATGGAATTTATAATTTTGGAAAAAAATCAACATGCCAACTTTCCCTCTCCTAACCTAAACTCCCCTCTCTCCTCCAGGAAGGCCTCTCTTTAATCGGACTCAAAGTATGCATATTGTGAGAGCCCGTGCACACTTTTAGCCACTACAAAAAAAGACAATTTTCTATAGGGGTAATCAACTCAGATAAATTCCTTTGAAAACTGCTCTCCCAGTGCTTTCAGGGTCCTTGAGGTTACATGCTTTCCTAGTAAATCTAAGTAATGATTTTTCTTTACAGAAAGGCTAGTGGATGCATGGGGAGAATGAGAAATTGTAGGTTGTGATGTTGGCTTGGATGAGCAAACTAGATAGGCTGTACAGTCTTTTTTTGCTCTCATCTTCTATGTTTCTAATATATTGCACCTGATGATCTGGGGTTATTATCCAACCTATAACTGGCTGTCTGCCCTTGTGTCTCATAAAGACCCTATTACAAATGAATGCACAATCTCTTTCCCCACCAGAGAAGCTAAATAAAAAATATTAGTTCTGTTAGTGTTCATTTCTGTCTTAACGTTTATGGTCTGTATTTATAAAGGACACTGGTGTGTTTCTATCGCTGCTCAATACTCTTTTATGATTCTTTCATTCTAGTAGTAATAAAAAATAATAATAAAAAGAGAGCCCAACTCATTACAACTTTCTGATGTGTGAGGCTATAACTTGTTACCTGCTATCATGCAATGACTGAAAGGTATAAATTTGCCTGATCGTTAAATTTCAACCTAGTGTTCTTGTTTTTACATTTGATGCTTTATACAGGAGATATTTAGTACAGGAGCACAAACATATGGAAAGAGGTAATTAACTACTGCACAAGTTCCTTTAGGTTCATTTTGCTTATTCTTTGATGTACAGTATCTATAGTATCTATACATACAGGGGAGGGGGGAGAGATTCAAAGGCATTTACACGGTTTGCAGACCTGCAAACTAGGTAAATGCAGCTGAGCTAGCTATCCAGAGGCAGTAACATGTTTAGTGCCGCTGGATATCTGCATGTGCCACAGCTACATGCCCCGATACTGAGCGGTGAGCAATGTGCATGTTGAGGGCGTTCCGGGGTGGCACCAGTCGCTAACCCGACAGTGGTGACGTTGAGCAGCTGCTCGGTTAGCGATACATGGGTAAAATAAGTCATAGCAAATGCTGGCCTAGCTTTAACCACGGAAGCTAACCGGGCAGCAGCTCAGTATTGCCGTTGCCCAGTTAGCTTCCGGGTTCCACAGTGACACAGATATTCAATGCCAGTGGCTCGATATGGCCCCAGCATTGAATACCCAGGTTTAGTCTTCAGCGGCAATAGCTATTTTATATCCCCCCCCCCCCCCAGACAGTAATTCTATCATCTTGCGTGCAGGCAAATCACATTACCACACAGATGTTGGGGGCCTGTTCCACAATGATCCTATCCCTCTGGTTGAATCAATGCATTACTTAGGGTTATCCTTGACTCCTCCCTATCCTTTCACTCACACACATTGTTTCAGTTGTTCGTTGTTCATTCTTCTTTCTTCATCGGATTCATGCTGTTCATCCTTTTTTTTCTCTTCCCTCGCTAACTACCCTGCTTCTTTCCCTGGTAATTTCTAGACTAGACTATTGTAATATTGTCTACTTATTTTATTTATTTATTTATTTATTTAACATTTCTTCTATACCGCGTTATTATAATCAGCACGGTGTACATCGAACAAAAACATACTACAATGCATACAGGCAACATTGAGTTTACAATGAACAGGAAATTAAAACAGGGGATAACCGGGAGAACTATGTACAGGTTAACTTGATACTATATACAATACTCTAAACTCGTTTGGATATTGCATGTGCTTTTCGTGGATGGTACAGGTATGATGATTAGCAGGTGGGCTAGTGTGTAGGCTAACCATTTTCTGGTTGTATTAAGGTGCTAAAGCGTCTGGGGCATGTGGGAAGCTTGCCAGTTGTGTGATTGTCTGGGATGGCTTCCGGGTAGCATTTTGTGAACAGATGGTGTTTCAAAGCTTTTCTGAATAGGATTAGGCTTTTGATGCCACGGATTTCATGGGGAAGGGCATTCCAGTTTAAAGGAGCGAATATAGAGAAGGCCCTGTTGGAAGTAACCTTAGTACACGACGTCATCATCTTGGGGACTATTAAGGTGTTCATTGCAGTAGGCCTCCTGTTTCTATTTTCCAGGGTGTCGTGAATTAGCTTGCTGATTGGCATAGGTGGGTAGCTATTCAGGGCTTTGAAGGTAAGGACTAATGACTTATATTGGAGTCTGGCATGTAAAGGTAGCCAATGCAGATCTTTCATGATATGTGGTCAGATCTTGACGATCCAGAGAGGACTCTTGCAGCTGCATTCATAGCCAGGCGGAGCGGATTTAAAGTTGATTGAGAGAGACCGTGGAGGATGATGTTCGCGAAATCCAGGTGTGGGAGGACTAATGCCTGGAAGGTTGTTCGGTAGTCGGTGGAATCCAGTAGGGGGCGGAGGTGACGTAGCGTTCTGATCTTATGATATATAGTCTTTGTAACGTTCTTCACATGTGTTGTCATATCCAGGTGCTGGTCCAATGTGATGCCGAGATATCGGATTGTGGGTTTGGATTTCAACTCTACATTGTTGACAAGTAGTGATGGGGGAGGTATGAACTTACGGTTCCTCGTGACAAAAAGAACATCAGTTTTGCTATGATTGATCCGTAGGTTTGGTGTCAGCAGCCATTCGGCTACAGCTTCGAAGCAATTGATTATTGGGGAGAACACTGGTTGATCAATTTTGAACGGCATGTAGAGGAGGATGTCATCTGCATAAGCCAGGCATTGTACGTTGAAAGATCGGATCAAATCACATATCGGCTGCATATAGATATTGAACATCAGTGCCGATAAGGACGATCCTTGAGGTACCCCCTGTGACTGCAGGAATGGTTCTGAGGATGCGTGGCCTGTTTTGACTTGTTGCCACCTATTGGATAGGTAGGATTTACACCATTCTAGTGCTGTGCTTTGAATTCCCTTTTCTTTCAGGCGTTGTAGAAGTATATCATGACTCACAGAGTCGAAGGGTCTTTCTCAATCCCTGGTGCACAGATTACAACTTATACAAAATATAGAGGCACATATCCTTTCCCATACATCCGAGTTCCAGCACACCATCTTTCTCTTGTTGCAACATCACTGGCTCCCCATTAAATTCTGTTCACAATTTAAGCTGCTTACAATAGTTTATCAAACCCTTCATGGTGGTATCCCTCATTATCTCTCTGATTTGTTACTTCCATACTCAACTCATTGCTTCCTCTGTGATACTCAAACCCATCGTTTACATCTGCTATCACCCTCACAAGCAAGACCTGTTTGTCTGCCTTTTATTTCCTGGCCCCTGTATTATGGAACTCACTCCCCTCTACTATCCAGTTGGAACTTTCATTTCCCTTCTTCAAATTCCTGTTAAAATCACATTTGTTTAACATTGCTTATGATTTGCCCATTACTTGATTTATTGAGTCTCCTTTGGTCTATTCTCTTTTTTTTGTAGTATCAATGATGTTATTCTTTTCTGTTTTTAATGGCATTATTTTCTTATTTCTTGTTTTATTGTATTTTTAGACTTGTTTGTACACTGCTCTGTTGAGACCACTTGAAGGTCTCAACAATCAGCACAGTGACGCACGTAAGTCATAGTATTTTATAACTTATGCGTGTAGATATAGGGCCCGCTTATGCTCTGCCCCCAGGGACATTCCGAATGAACATACACACGATGGGGCTTATACATGCACTTGCAGAATAGCAACCTTCCAAAGCGTGCACACACATGCCCATTCACATGCATAAGTCTTCAGAATAGGAACTTAAACATGTTTCGAGCACATACTTCTGTCTGCGCCCTGTACAGAATCAGCACTATAATGTATGAGTTAAACTATTACCTAGGTTTGGAGCAGAAATACTTCTCACCGTCACACAAAAGACCATTACTCCTATGGGTCTGTTGAAGTATGAGTATTGCCTTATTAAAGTAGATACAGCACTAATCAATTATACTATAAAGGACTACAGTTTTAATTGTAACGTATAAGAATATGGGGAAAAGACAAATACTGTAAATATAAAAACTAAATGTTCTTAAAAATGGCTGGATTAGACTTAGGAAGTGCAGTTTTATCACAGGGCACTTAGGGGTATGTTTACTAAACCGCGCACACGTGCGCGGCGCACAAGAGCGGACGCTAATGATGCACGTAAGTGCTCTTAAGCGCCGCGCATGCGTGCGCGTCACATTAACGGGCCGGTGCATGGGTGCGGGGCGCTCATGTGCGATAGAGGCGGGGAAACGCTTACGGAGGGCGGAGGAAGGCTCCCGAGGGGCGGGGGGATGGGGTCAATGGGTGGAGAGTGGGAGGGGATAGGCTCCCCGCACAGGAGCGGGGCTGAATCTGGGCATTAAAAATACCGCTAGTGAAACCCTCGCGTTAGAGCCCATTTAAAGGGAAGAGAAACCATTTCCGTCAGCAATGTACAGCAAAACCGGGGAAACCTGCAAAACGTGAGCAGTGTGATACATGTGCACAGAACAAAATAGCAAATATAAATTGAAAATGACCACAAAAAATTCCAAATAAATCATAATCCAGCTGGGCAACAGTGATATTAATGGGCAACCAGAAAAAACACTCCCAGGAAAGCTAAAAAAAAAAAAGATTTTTGGAAGGGTCTACGCTCCGTAGACTCGTTCAAAAATCACTGCATTTTAATGGAGCTTTCCTGGGAGTGTTTGTTCTGGTTGCCCATTAATATCACTGTTGCCCAGCTTGGTTTTGTTTTTTTCCCCTTTTTTGGAGGTCATTTTTGAGGTTTAATTGCACCCCTGTCCCCATACAAGGTAAAAGAGCCCACAGTAGAATTGTGCAAAGCAGGGTGTCTGACTCGTGCGGCCAGGTTTCCTATCTCCAGAGACTGCACTGTCTCTGTGGCCACAGTGTGGTGCAGCAGACACAGCCAGTGCCTGTAGGACCAGAGAATCACAGGCTCAAATCCCAGCTGGGGCTCCTGCCAACCCAGTCCCCATTGTTTTACCCACCACTAAACAGTGATAGTACAGACACTCCTGTATGGCAGAGAACATAAGCATGGTTCCAACACCTATATTTTACCCCACACTGCACACAAACCATAACAATGGGCATTACCGACAGCCGAGTCCCCCAAATTCAGTCCTGGAGTGCCACAACTCAATCAGGTCATATGCTTTTTCCAAATAGGGACATGTCTGCATGTTGGCGGAAGGGTACAGGTGGTGGAGGGGGCAGTGGCTGCAAACCACAGCAGACAGTGGCCTAGGCCTGTGCAGGCTGGCATCGTCCACCGTAACAGACAGGCTCTGTCGGATGTACAGTCATGGACTCCCCAGGGAACACAGCATATCTGTGGCAACATGGTGGTGCAATGCACACAGACAGCGTGTGCAGGAATAGAAGGTCACAGGTTCAAAGCCCAGCTGGGGCTACTGCCAATCCAGTCCACATATTTTTTCCTACAACTAAACCGTGATAGTAAGGAGAAACCTTTATTGCTGAGAATATACGCATGGTTCACACACCTATATTTTACCACACTAAACACAGACAACATAAACAGCCGCATTACTCAGAGCAGAGTCTCCCAAATGCAGTCCTGGAGGGCCCCCACACCATTCAGGATCCATGCTGCCTCTGCTTAAGATGCCTGTGCTGCATATCTCTGCACCACCCCCATGGTATGCTGATGTAGCTCATGCATATTTATGAGGGACAGCATGAAAACCCGAACAGTGGTTGGAACACCAGGACTGGAGTTGGGACACTCTGCCGTAAAGCAGCAGCCAACAGGGCCAGACCCCCCCCCCCCCCCAGGCCCCATTGGCCAATGCCTCCTAGAGAGGCAGGACATTGGGCCCTGCCTGTATCCCCCAATACTAGCAGTTGCATACCTTAGCACTGCCACCCTACACCTGGGTATATTTTACATAGCTATCAAACGTTGCCCATGATAACTGGCAGATATCAATTCCTACGTTAAGCACATGTTGCTCATTGACCTCCACCATAACAATCATTGTGATGTCTGCATTGTGCGCTGCAGGTCTGGTCTCTGACAGTGTTTACCACCCTGGGGAGTGACCCCCAACAGTAGTGCATCCCATATCCATGCCTGTACTGTGCCCAGGACTGGTGTGGTGGGTATGGCTGCTGGACTCCTCTATAGTAGCACAATGCTGGCATAGGTGTGGGGGTGGCTGTCTGCCTATCCAGTGTGTGGTGGCTGAAAACACCTTCCACAGCCCACACTGCCAGCAATGTTGCCAGTATTGGGCTGCCAATGTGCATAATGAGGAGCAAGGTACCATGGGTATAGGCCGGACAGGATGGCCTGGCCAGGGTGCATCTGCACAGGGCATAGGGCACTGACTGGGACATATTAGTGCCCGGCCACCACCTACACAGACAGGGTGACCTCAGTATGTCCTGCTGAGAGATCACTCTCACCCTGACTGTGCAGTGACCACAGCATTGCTAGACACCTCCATAGTGCTATATAGTATTTCTCTCATGTGATAGATATGGGTTTCCTTTTGGGGCCCAGTCACTGATGTAACTGCTTGCTGTGTATGCTGACATCCCAGTTATGGGTGCATGCATCTCCACTGGGAACATGCACTGTGGACTAACTAGCACACTGTTTGCGGCTGGTATGCGTCTTGATGGAGCAGCTTGTGGGGTGCAGCGGCTGATGACTTTCTGCAGGAGAATATCAGATAGTGGTGGGGTGCAGCTCACCATATCCAGGCCTAATGTCTGTCTGCTATTGTGGTATGGATGTGTATAGAGCTGCATTGACTGCCCTGTGGGGTGTCTGTTCCTCAGCAGGACCTGGGTTGATGGTCCCCTCTACTGCCATCTTTGCAGGGAGGTAGAAAGTGGATCTATTGATGGGAGACCCTGTTTGCCTCCCTCGGCCCTGGAGGAGGAGGGTGGTGGTACATGAGCCTCCTGGGGGGGGGTCTACACCTGACTGAGACAGACGGAGATATCTAAGGTGCTTCTGCAGAAACTACCTATCTCACACATTAACACTGCTTTGGATCTCCGCCATGGAAGGTGTTGTGGACCTGGTCCTGGGCGCCTCATCGCACACTCAGGGTGAGCACAGTACCCGCACAATGTGACGGTGTGTAGCTACTCTGTGCCAGTAAAACACCCGGTCAGTACCCCCAACCAGGCCGAGGTGCTGTGGGGGTGCATTCCCCATCTTGTGTTAATCTGTGGACAGCTGATTTGCATGTGCAGTGCATCATGGGTATGGGTAGGCTAACCCTATCCTGGTGACCACAGCAGACTGTCTGTGTGGTGACGTGCATGATCTCTGCAGCCAGCCAGGTGCTTGCCAGCAGCTATAGAGCTGTAGCCCAATGGCTACTGCACTGCCTCTAAAGCCAGAGATCATGGGTTCAAACCCACAGTGGGGTTGTTTGATAGGGTTGTCCAATGCATTATCTTTTTTTAATGTACATATTTTGATGCCAGCAAAAACACCCTCAGCGTACTGTACCCATAAGGTGCCTCTGAGGGTGCTTTATAGGGCGCCCTATAGGGAACCTTATGGTTCCCGTCCATATAAGGTGCACTATACATTCTCCTGTGACGCAACCTATAGGGTGCCCTATAGGGGACATTTTAGGGTGCTGTGGCGGACAGTGCAATTTGTAATGTGCCCTATGGAGTGCCTTATAGGGTGTCTTATACGGCACCTTCAATTACGGCATGTGAGGGCGTGTTTGCTGGCAGCAATTAATAACATAAATATAAAGTGCTGCAGGACAAAATATGTACAATGCAAAGCTGATGCCACAGCCAGCCTTACGTATTAGGCACACTGGGGAGCAAACGCATGACCCCTGTATCAGCAGTCAGTGCCTTAACCATTGTGCTCCACTGCTGCTCCTCCTTGCCTGTCAGCGCACCTACGTATGCTTTTCATTCCTTAAACTGCACAGTGCTGCCATAATAAACAGTACACTGACCTTGCGGTACCTTATACGGCACCCTCTCAAGTGCCCTATAATCAACAATCTAGGGTGCCTTGGCTGACAGTGCACTTTAATATGTGCCTTATAGGGCACCTGCTGTTAACACGCTTTGGGAGTGCGTTTGCTAGTAGTGTTAATTAAAATATGAATAAATTGCCTCCTAAAGCCATCTTCCCCATAATATGTTATGCCTCAGCCAGCCTTGTTCATTGGATGTTTTGGGGGATTGAGCCCCTGATCTTTGCACCATTGGTCAGTGTCTTTACCATTGTGCTGTGGTTCTGTTTCTGTGATTGTGCATCAGCGCACCGCCTTATGCCGCCCATCATTTATATGCCTCCTAAAATAATGCCTCAGCCAGCTGTCTCCATTGGACACTGTGGGGGATTGAACTCCTGATCCCTACACTGTTGGTCAGTGTCTTAACCATTGTGCTGTGGTTCTGCTCTTTTTGTTGTACTTCAGCGTGCCACTTATACCGCCCAGTATTAGACTGCCTCCATAGACATCAGCGCCTTATGCTGCCCAGTATTAATATGCCGCCAAAAACATCAGCTTGCTGCCTTATGACACCCAGTATTTATGTGCCTCATAAATTACCACCTCAGCCAGCTGTCTTGATAGGGCACTGTGGGGGATTGAACCCCTGATCCCTGCACAGTTGGTCAGTGTCTTAACCATTGTGCTGTGGCTCTGCTCTTTTTCTTGCACTTCAGCGCGCCACTTATGCCTCTCGCGCAGCTATCCCATGCGCTAAGGTGCGGGGCGAACATGGGCGCCGCGCACCTTAGCACATATGTAAATTACGGCGTTTCTTCTTCAGTGGGGAACGCCCACTCCTTATATGGCACCCGCACACTACCACGGCCCGCACTTTACCGGTGTTTTAGTAAACATACCCCTTAGTCTGTGAAGGCATATAGAATTGCCTCTGTGAAAGCTCCTGAGTCAGGAGTAACTTTCTGCGTGTAGTTGTCCGTAAGAATTAGTGCTTGGTGTATTTTATAAGACATATGCATAAATGCTGATGCCACCCCTTCTCCACTCTGTATCTGCTCCCAGCAAAGCCTGAGTGTATATTGCACAAAGGTAGGTGCTGTGCTTTCCTAGTGCCCGGTTTTATGTATTCATATGCTCGGGCCAGGACCAACCCGTCCATTGTGCGAGAATGTTGTTCGCACAGGGCCCCACGCTTCAGGGGGCCCCGCGCCAACAACATCCCACATTGATGGCAGGCAGGGCGGCTTTAGAGGGAGCCAGAGAGGCCACGGTTCACCTCTAACAACTGCTGAAGTGAAGCGCATCTTTTTCCTTCACTTCGGCAGCTGTACTGAAGTTTAAAACGCTGCCACGCTGAGCGCCGGGAAACAGGAAACCTCCTTTGACCTCAGTGCAGCAGCATTCTAAACTTCAGTACAGCTGCTGAAGTGAAGGAAAAAGACACACTTCACTTCAGCAACTGTTAGAGGTGAGCCGAGGCCACTCCGGCTCCCTTTAAAGCATTTTAGATAGCCGCGGAGCTATTCAGGAGGGGAGGAGGGGGCTAGAACTGGAAATGGACTGAGTGGGAAGGGAGTTAGGACTGGAAATGGACTGATGGAGGAGCTAAGATAGGAATGGACATGGGCTGTTGGGGGGGCTAGGATTGAAATGAACTCATGGAGGGGCAAGGACTGGAAATAGGCTCATATGGGGGCTTGGATTGAAAATGAGCTGAGTGGGGGGGGGGCTAGGACTGGAAATGGGCTGAAGGTGGAGCTAGGAAAGGACTGGAAATGGGCTGATGGAGGGGCTAGGATAGGACTGGACATGGGCTGTTGGGGGGCTAGGATTGGAAATGTGCTGCTGGGGGGGGGGGGTTTGGATTGAAATGGACTCATGGAGGGGTTAGGGCTGGAAATAGGCTCATAGGAGGGCTTGGATTGGAAATGGCCTGAGTGGGAAGGGGAGTTAGGACTGCAAATGGGCTGAGTGGGGTCTTGAACTGGAAATTGGCTGAGTGGAAGGGAGCTAGGACTGGAAATGGGCTGATGGGGGGCTAGGATTGGAAATGAGCTGATGGAAGGGCTAGGATAGGACTGAAAATGGATGGGGAGCTAGGACTGGAAAAGGGCTAGTGGAGGGGCTAGGATTGAAAATGAGTTCATGGGGGGCTTGGATTGGAAATGGGCTGAGTGTGGGGGGGAGCTAAGATAGGAATGCTGGGTGGGGCTGGAACTAGAAGGGAGCTGATGTTGGGGGAGGACTAGAATGGGATGGGGCTGGGAGAGTGAAATGGAGAGGAGAAAATATTTTGTGTGGGAGGGAAAAAAATCTACTATTGGCCAGGTATTGGGAAAGTAAGTGGGGATTGAGGATGGAGGGGTAAAATTTGAGTGGAAGAAAGAGCAAAAGGAGAAAGATCAGTATGTTATAGCAGATGTAGAGAGAGAATGGAAAAAAAATTAGAAGAGAGAAGTAAGGACAAATGGACAGCAGACAATGGAGAGATAGCAGAAGACAAGAAGAAACCAGAAGAAAGTGACTGGAGCAATTGCAACTGAAAAATAAAATGCACAAACAACAAAAGGAAGAAAAATACTTTTTTATTTTGAATTTATTAACTGGAATATGTCAGCTCTGGTAAATATGTGTCTTTAACGTCTACATTGTCCTATTTAGTCCTTGAAAAGACTAAAGAATACAAAAAGACTAAAGAATACCAAAAGGATATCTATTTGTGTTTTATCGACTATAGCAAGGCTTTTGACGGTGTAAACCATGAGAAACTCTGGGCCACATTAAGAAGCATGGGTATACCAGAACACCTGATCGTTCTCTTGCGCAATCTGTACATTGATCAAGAAGCAACAGTTCGAACGGAACAAGGAGAAACAGAATGGTTTAAAATAAGCAAAGGCTGCATACTTTCCCTCTACCTGTTTAATTTATATGCACTTGAAACAGGGCCTATGGCCCGAAACGTACATCTTGGATTGATTACCTGACCGCTTTAAGAAGAGAAGACTTTATATATGCATGAAATTTCGTTGGACTATTTTCATAAGCTAAGTACAGCGTTTTCGCGCTTTATATATAAAAAAAGGGAACAGGTTGCCTGGTGTGACTGGGACTTCATTTCAGTCGCCTCCAGCCTCTTCCGACAAAAATGTTGTGTTAAATGGGGATCTACTTGTGGGTTTGGTTTTTGTTTTTGTTAATTTATATGCAGAACAAATCATCAGAGAAGCAGGATTGTATGAAGACAACAGAGGTGTGAAGATTGGTGGAAGACTCATCAACAACCTTCGCTATGCTGATGATACTACATTACTGGCTGAAAGTGAAGATGATCTGAAACATTTGCTTCTCACAATCAAAGAACATAGTCTCAAAATGGGCCTGCACCTTAATGTAAAGAAGACAAAGATCATGACAACTGGCATAATCAACAGGTTTATCGTTCAAGGAGAAGAAATTGAAATTGTGAACAACTTTAACCTACTTGGATCAACTATCAATAAAGAAGCAACAAGCAGTCAAGAAATCAAACGACGCATTGCTCTTGGCAGAATGGCTATGAAAGACCTAGATAAGATTCTCAAGAGCAGAGATGTCTCTCTCCATACAAAGATTTGACTTCTTCAAGCCATGGTATTTTCAATAACATCATATGGATGTGAAAGCTGGACAGTGAAAAAGACAGACAGAAAGAAAATTGATGCCTTTGAATTTGGTGCTGGCGGCGAATACTGTGTATACCATGGACTGCCCGAAGAACAAACCAGTCGGTATTAGATGAGATGAAACCTAAGCTTTCTTTAGAAGCTCAGATGACAAGACTTCGACTTTCATACTTTGGACACATCATGTGAAGAGAGAGATCATTAGAGAAGGACATCATGCTTGGCAAGATAGAAGGTCAACGCAAAAGAGGAAGGCCAGCAATGAGATGGATCGATACAATAACAGCAGCTACGGGTACCAGTCTGTCAACAATGAGCCGCCTGACTGAAGACCGAACACAATTTAGGATAGCTATCCAGAGGGTCGCCATGAGTCGACTCCGACTCGACGGCACTTAACAACAACAACAACAACAACAACGTCTACATTGTGTTTAGTACAAGTGGAAATTAATTTATAGTTTCATTTCTGTAGTGTTGTTGTACATTCCAAGTTTGTCTTTTAGGGTTCCTAGTTTAATTATTGTCTTCCTATTTCTAAATTGTGATCTCTTGTTCTTGTTTGGTGATGGTCTATGATCTGCATGTGTAACAGAGCTGAGGTATTCTGTTTATGTAGTTTCTATTTGACAGTACCAATTGCTCTTTCCCCAGTAGGAGATGTATTAGTATTCTCTGAGATGTATTGGTTTAATATTTGCAATGTTGCCTTTTGATAGGTAGCGTTTGGTGCTTTATGAGTCCTGGTAGTGATGCTATGATACGGCAGATTTGCTATGGGTTCTAAATGGGCAGTGTTTGTAGTACTTCCTAATGTGCCTGGTGGTTGGCAATGGAGTATAGTAATGTAGAAATCTTTTCGTCTTTCTTTATATAGCACTCATTAAGAGGCATGTTTACTAAAAGTTAGTGCATGTTAACATTATGCAAATATTTATGCAAATGAGGCCTCTTATGCAAATGAGGCACCACACCTAGGGGTATGTTTACTAAGCAGTCGTAACATGCGCTCTGCCACGTTATCACGCGATAAGGTACCTTATCGCTCAATAATGGCGCTTTATCGGGCAAAAAGGTACCTTAGCGCGATAACACGCGCAGGGGCGCAAATAAGCGCTGAGGGTGGAGATAGGCTCATGGAGGGCGAAGGAAGGCTCCACAGGGGCGGAGAGAGAGGGTCAATGGGCAGAGATTGGGAGGGGAGAGGCTCCCCGCACACTAACGCTGTGAAATACGAGGCTCAAAACTAACGCCAATGAAACCCTGGCGTTAGAGCTGATTTAAAGGGAAAAGAAACCATTTACGTCAGCAATGTACAGCAAAACCAGGGAAACCAACAAAACGTGATAAGTGTGATACATGTGCACAGAACAAAAGGGCAAATAAACATTGAAAATGAACAGAAGAAAATGTAAAAAAAACCCATAACCAAGCCGGGCAATAGTGATAATAATGGGAAACATCAAAAAACACTCCCAAGAAAGCTAAAAAAAAAAAAAGAATTTTGGAAGAGTCTATGCTCCGTCCCCATACAAGGTGAATGAGCCTAGAGTGAAATTGCGCTGATCAGGGTTTCCCCTCTCCATTGGACAGGTGTCCTATGGCATGCACATGTTCCGCAACAGCAGGGTGGGCATGTCGGAATGGGCAACTGGACAAATGCTGGAAAAGGGGACACAGAGGGCTGCAGGCGGCACATGCTGTGGTGCAGCTGGGCCACAGTGCAGACTAGGGAGATGCCTAGGTGGCACATAGGAATGCTGAAACAGTAGAGCAGCCAGACAGCAACTGATGAGGCCCAACATGGGCACGAGTTTGTTTCCCACAGTGTTACAGGGGATAGTACCCAGCAGGTACCCCCAAGGGCACAGAACATTGGCAGGCGGTGCTGGGGGGAAGCGTGGACAGCTATGCAGGCACCCCTACCCCAGAACCCACACCATAGGCAGCCGCCTACCCACACACTTGATGGCCTGAGACTGCGCACCACCAGCACCACCAGCAGAAGGGTATGTCAGCATGGTGCGGAGGGGTACTGGTGGTGGAGGGGGCAGTGGCAGCTGCCCAGAGCAGACCATGGTCTAGCCCTGTGTAGGTGGGTGCCCTGCACTGCAACAGACAGGCCCTGTCTGGCGAACAGTCATGGTATCACCAGGGAATACACTGTCTCTGTGGCAACACAGTGGTGCAGTGCACACAGCCAGTATGTTCAGAACCAGAAGATCACAGGTTCAAGTCCCAGCTTGTGGTTCCTACCCCCCCCCCCAGTCCCCATATTTTACCCACTACTAAAACGTGCTAATACAGACAGAACCTTTATTGCAGATGATGTAGACATACCCAAAACACCTACATTTTACCCTACAGAACACAGACACCATAAACACGCTCATTACCTAGAGCAGAGTCTCCCAAATGCAGTCCTGGAGGGCCAAACACCATTCAGGTTCCATGCTGCCTCTAATAAATATGGCTGTGGTGCATGTCTATGCGCCGCCCCCATGGTATGCAGATGTATCTCATGTATATTCATGAGGGACAGCATGAAAACCCGAACAGTGTTTGGCCCTCCAGGACTGGAGTTGGGAACCTCTGCCCTAAAGCAGCGGCCAACAGGGGCAGACACACCCGCACCCACAGGCTCCATTATCCAATGCCTCCTGGAGAGGCAGGATGTTGGGCTCTGCGTGCATCTCCCAATACTAGCACTTGCATACCTTAGCAATGCCACCCTAAACCTGGGAATACGGTACACATCTATCAAAAGGTTGCTATGATTACTGGCAGATAGCAATTCCAAAGTTAAGTACAATTTTCTGATTGAGCTGCTTCATAGCAATCTTTCTGATGTCTGTGGAGGGTGCTACAGGTCTTGTGTCCGACAGTGTTTACCACCCTGGGGAGTGACCCCAACAGTATTGCGTACCATAGCCATGCCTGCACTGTGCCCAGGACTGGTGTGGTGACCAGGGCTGGCAAACACCTCTATAGTTGCACAATGCTGGCATAGGTGTGGGGAGTGTGTGTCTGTCTATCCAGGGTGTGGTGGCTGCCAACACCCTCCACAGCCCACACTGCTAGGACTGTTGCCAGTACTGACCTGCCAATGTGCATAATGAGGAGCAAGGTACTGTGGGAATAGCCTGGATAGGGTGGCCTGGCCTGGATGCATCTGGACAGGGCATAGGGCAATGGCTCGGACATTGTAGTGCCCGGCCACCACCTGCACGGACAGGGTGGCCACAGCATGTCCTGTTGGGAGGTCACTGTCACCCTGACTGAGCAGTGAGCACAGCATGGCTAGGTTCCCCCATAGTGCTATATAGTATTTTTTTTGTGATATGTATGGGTTCTCTTTTGGGGCCCAATCACTGACTTATCTGCTTGGTGTGTATGCTGACATCCCAGTTCTTGGTACATGCATCTTCTCCAAGAACATGCACTATGGACTAGCTAGCAGACTGTCTGTAGCTAGTATGTGTTTTGCTGGAATACCTTGCAGGGTGCAGCGGCTGGAGGCTTGCTGCTGGAGAATGTCAGCTAGTGGTGGGGGACAGCTGAGTGTTTCCAGGCCTAATGTCTGTCTGCTATTGCTTTATGGCTGTGTACAGATCTGCATTGCCTGTGCTGTAGGATGTCTATTCCCCAGCTGGACTGGGGTTGTTGGTCCTCTCTACTGTCACTATTGTAGGAAGGTAGAATGTGGATCTGTTGGTGGGTGTTCCTGTTTCCCACCCTGAGCCCCAGAGGGTGGGTTGTGTGGTGGTACATAATCTGCCTATGGGTCCAAACACTCCTCCTTCACCTACATCATGTAACCATGGCACCAACACAGGATATGTACTATTCTGGGTGCATCATAGCCCATAAGGGCTAGACATGACTGAGAAACACAGATGCATCCTAGGTGTGTTTGCAGGAACTACCTATCACACACAGTAGCACTGATGGGGACCTGCGGCATGGCGTATTTCAGCCATGAAAGGTGCTGTGGACCTGGTGCTGGGCACCCCACCTCACCCTCAGGGTGAGCACAGTACCCGCACAATGTGACGGTCTGTAGCTACTCTGTGCCAGTAACACACACGGTCAGTACCCCCTACCAGGCTGAGGTGCTCTGTGTTTGCATGTCTGCGCGCCTACTTAAGATTACCGCGCATTAACGTGCTTAGCGGCGTTTCGCCCAATAATGTGCGCAGCACATGTTATCGCGCAATAATCCCGTTTTGCTATGTTAAGACCGAAACGCCCACTCCTTTTATGGCAGCCTGCACACTATCGCAGGGCGCACGTTAGGACTGCTTAGTAAACATACCTCCTAGTCTCCACACATGGCCCCGCACCCCCCTTGGGCCGCCCCTGGCTCACGCAATCGTGTAAGTATTTACCTGAGAATGATAAATGATTTGCATATTTATATTTATGCTTATTTAAAACTTTCTATACTGCCCTACACTTATCAATATCAGAGCAGTTTAATTGATAAAATAAAAAATAAGAAATAAGAACAAAACACTGTAACTCCGACAGGAAAGAAAAAAGCAAGTGACAGACTATATAACACTAGATAGTGCCTGAGACCATGCTTTCCTCTATCCTGCATAATCCTCAAAGGCCAGATTAAAAAGATGAGTTTTCAGGAGTGATTTTTTAAAAGAAGACTTTGCTCAGATTAGTGGTAGGAGAGCATCTCAGAGGCTGTAGGCCAAGAAATAGAAGGCAGTGTGCCGGGAGGTCTCCAGTCATGCATGGGATACTAGGAGAATAATCAGAATATTAGTGTTCTGAACACATAATGGATAAGATGGACAATAGAAGACCTTCAAAGGGGTGTGCGACATAAAAATTTGCTAACAGCTGTTGGTGAATTGATGTACATCTCAGGGAAAGAGAATAAAGCTCCCTCCTCAAGTCTTGCTGAGTGCCTTCTCATGGGACCCCACTGTATAACATTTATACTAAATCTCAGCAAGGTGACACAACAATTAAAGTATGGTAGGAACAAAAAGGAAAAATACATACTGGCGGCACGTCGTCCATGATAAAAAAGGGCCCACCCATAGCTTATGCACTAGGGTTAACGATGGTGCTGAGACAGTGCAAGCAATGCATTTGTAGAAAACATCCCTGCCACCAATTAAGGCCATGGTGAGCATGCTCATGGTCCCACTGTGACAGGAGATAAACCACAGCAATTCATGAAAAAGTTAAGGGGGTCATTCTGTGCCACGTTTAGCTGATTCCCAACCCAAAGCTTCCTGCACATATTGAGGAGATGTGCGGGGAGCTCTGGATGGGGACGGAAGGGGAGGGCTGAAGGAGGAGACTGGACAGTGTGGAGGCGGGACCATGGCCCCAGACGTACAGGAACAATTCCAGTCACGGCTCTGTACATCCGGGGGATCAGCCCAATACCAGTCTCATCAGGCACGTTCAGGAGTTAGGCAGCAGGGAAATCATCCTTTAAAAATCTGTGGGGACTCGGGGCTTCTGCATGGCATCCCAGTGCCATGACAATGGGACACCATGCCACCGGCCGCCATGCAGAAATATTGGAGGGTTAGGCAGGGGGGTATTCTGGATGTGCAGTGGGCCTGAATCAGGGCACATCCTGCTCTTCCAGACCCTATATTTAAATAGAGGGTATGCAATGAGGAAGAAAGAGGAAAATTGCCACTAGAAAAACTGCAAAAAGTAACGGATGTAAATTTAAGATCTTTAATTTCACTGATCAAAGTAAAGAAGTATAAGAAGGATAATATTTTGAAGCAAATAAGGGCTTCCATGGAAAAATAAATACAGGGAGGAGGAGGAGACCTAGGTGAGAGTACCAGAAGAAAGGGATACACAGAAAAAGAAAGAACAGTTGAGGAGGAGATGGAGTTGAAAGATCTGGAATTGCAGAAAAGTGAGCTGAATAAAGAACAGGTCAACAAATCAACTGAAGAGGAGGAAAAAAGGGAGGAGAAAGACCCGGAGGTGGAGGAATACAAGACAAAACTCCTAGTCCACATGGAAAGAGTTGAATATGATGGGCTCCAAGCAAGGGAAAGATTACCCATCAAAGTGGGCTGTCACTCACCCTGGTGATATGGTTCTGTGTGCCTAGACAGCTGAATACATTCTCCCTATCCCCAGGAGTCCTGAGAGCCCACAAAGTGGGCTGTCAGGCACCCTGGTGATATGGTTGTGTGTGCAAAGACAGTTCTATACATTCTCCCTATCCCCAGGAGTTTTGAGAGCCCATCAAAGTGGGCCATCAGGCATCCTGGTGTATGGTTCTGTGTGCTTAGACAGTTGAATACATTCTCCCTATCCCCAGGAGTCGTGAGAGCCCATCAAAGTGGGCTATCACTCACCCTGGTGATATGGTTCTGTGTGCCTAAACAGTTGAATACATTCTCCCTATCCCCAGGGGTCCTGAGAGCCCATCAAAGTGGGCTATCAGGCACCCTGGTGATATGGTTCTGTGTGCCTAGACAGTTGAATACATTCTCCCTATCCCCAGGAGTTCTGAGAGCCCATCAAAGTGGGCCATCAGGCACCCTGGTGATATGGTTCTGTGTGCCTAAACAGTTGAATACATTCTCCCTATCCCCCGGAGTCCTGAGAGCCCATCAAAGTGGGCCATCAGGCACCCTGGTGATATGGTTCTGTGTGCCTAAACAGTTGAATACATTCTCCCTATCCCCCGGAGTCCTGAGAGCCCATCAAAGTGGGCTGTCAGGCACCCTGGTGATATGGTTGTGTGTGACTAGACCGTTCTATACATTCTCCCTATCCCCAGGAGTCCTGAGAGCTCATCAAAGTGGGCTATCACTCACCCTGGTGATATGGTTCTGTGTGCCTAGACAGTTCAATACATTCTCCCTATCCCAGGAGTCCTGAGAGCCCATCAAAGTGGGCTATCACTCACCCTGGTGATATAGTTCTGTGTGCCTAGACAGTTCTATACATTCTCCCTATCCCCAGGAGTCCTGAGAGCCCATCAAAGTGGCTTATCACTCACCCTGGTGATATGGTTCTGTGTGCCTAAACAGTTGAATACATTCTCCCTATCCCCAGGAGTTGTGAGAGGCCATCAATGAGGACTATCACTCACCCTGGTGATATGGTTCTGTGTGCCTAAACAGTTGAATACATTCTCCCTATCCCCAGGAGTTGTGAGAGGCCATCAAAGTGGGCTATCACTCACCCTGATGATATGGTTGTGTGTGCAAAGACAGTTCTATACATTCTCCCTATCCCCAGGAGTCGTGAGAGCCCATCAAAGTGGGCTATCACTCACCCTGGTGATATGGTTCTGTGTGCCTAAACAGTTGAATACATTCTCCCTATCCCTAGGGGTCCTGAGAGCCCATCAAAGTGGGCTGTCAGGCACCCTGGTGATATGGTTCTGTGTGCCTAGACAGTTGAATACATTTTCCCTATCCCCAGGAGTCCTGAGAGCCCATCAAAGTGGGCTATCACTCACCCTGGTGATATGGTTCTGTGTGCCTAAACAGTTCAATACATTCTCCCTATCCCCAGGAGTCCTGAGACCTGCGTAAGGTGTACTGTCAGTCACCCTGTTGCTATGGTGTATGCAGCTGATGATGTGTGCTAGGACACCCAACCCCCAGGGGGCCAGAGACCCCGATTGCAATGGTGGGTATGTCATTCAGATATTGTGTTAGGTTATGGCAGGTAGGTTGCACATCTCCCGTAGTCTGTGAGGTCAGCACCTCATTACACACGTCTTTGATGTATCCAGATGGTATGCTAGGTGCAGATGTGGATGTGTGTATCAGCACCCCACCCCCATGAGCTATGAGATCTGATTACAAAGGCCTGTAACAGAGCCATGTCCCCATAAATGTATGCTGAGTCAGGTCACACATCTGCCCACTTGCTACGAATCCCAAACCTTGTTGCAGATGAACATTACTGATGGTGTTGGAACGATACATGCACCTGTTGTGGTTGCACAGCACAGACAGAAACCCTGACATGAGCACAGGTGGCAATAGCCTATTCTGGTGCAATGGCCCCTGCCACACCTGCCATAAGCATACAAGGCTCAGGTCATAGGAACATAACAACATAAGATAGCCCATACTGGGTCATTCCCTCGTCCTTCATGCCCAGTATGCTGTTTGCAACAGTATCCAAACTAGGTTATACATACCTAGCAGTATCCCCAAGAGAGACACGTTACACAATGCTTGTAGTGGGTCAAGCATTGCTATCCTGGGCCTTGTAGAAACCCAAATGTCATGGTAGTGGCCCCTGGCAAGGTGAATAGGGCCACCCACACAATGTTCCATGTATGGACACAGCACCCATGATTGTTAGGATATCATGTTGCCAGTGGGGTTGGGTCCGAGGATGTGCGTAGATCATGACAACACAAATGTGTTCAACAGACCACATACGGGGTTAGGGGGTTACCATGGACACCATCATTGGCAAGCAAAATGTGGCATGGTCATGCAATGTCATGCAAGGGGGCCACAGGGGACTGGAATGATGTGTTCAGGGTGCCAGGCACACTGCACATAGGTGTCACTATACACATGTCCAGAGACACAGCTACGCATGCAGGTGGCACTGGGAACAGGTAATCGACTGGAACAAGCAGGAAGTAGTCCTTACATGTGGGTATCATTGGTACCGACGGAGCCTGCATGGGAACGGTCTCCAGTGTCCAATAGGAAAGCTATTGAAAGCACCCCACAGTTCCTGTGTGCTGCCATCTTGCCTTTCCCAAATGGCTCTCTCCAGTTCATTGTTTTCCACAGAGCCAGCAGGTCATTGTTCCTGTCATTGCTGAAAAACAGCTATTGTAGTGCCACTCCTGTGGCAGTGTCTGCCTGTTTTTCTTTACTGGTACCACTGGTCTTCTAATTTTATTTTCTAAAAGGTCAGACTCCCCCACACAAAGAAACCTTTTTAACAAAAGAGCAACAATCCCCTTTGTAGGTCTCCTCCCGGTTTGGCATTAGGCCCTAATCCCTCCTCCATCATGGAAAAGCACTCCTCAGCTGCAGAACATATGCTGATAATGTGCCGGTACCTTCTCAGTCACTGACAACCATGATTGGTGTCGCAAATACTAATGGCCAGATCAATGCATGTCTGAATGTTTGGCCTGTGGGATGTTATCCAAGAGTGGTTGGCAGAACAGAGCAGCCAAGCTCGGTACCCTCTTTCCCTCCAACGTGGCCTCAGTGGCAGCCATGTCGTCAAGGGCTTCCTCTTCCTCCCGTGGATCTCAGGTAACCAAACACAAATCTGTCCATTCCTGAAAGGGTACATCCCCCTCGAAATATCAGACTGCCACTGGCATTGCCCTTGAAGAGCATGCTCCTGGCAAACAGCCCCAGTGGGAGTCCCTGGCCTCCAATGCCACTTTGGGACTCCATGATGTTCTGGAGGCCTCAACCTGGTCCGACCACCTGGTGCTATGCTCTGGGGTCCTGGCTTTGGCTAGTACTCATACACAGACATCGTCAGTGTTGATTGACCAGAGGATCATGGCCATCGAACGCAGTCTGGCAGCTCTCCTTGCGGCATCAAAGACCTTGGTTCAACCCCAGACCCTGCAAAGTGCAGCACCGGTATGTGCAGCAATTGCAGGACCGGCATTGGCAAATGCACCATTGGTGCTGATGAGTACCGGTATCCACACACCGGTACCGTGTCACTCCGATACTGAGGCCAATTGGTACCGATACCTCACTTTACCTGAGCCTCCGTAGAGAAGATACATCCAATCTCCTGAGGGGTCTGATGACTCTGACAGCTCAGAGGGTAACGATGTACCTCTCCAGGACAAGCCTGCCTCTCCCAAGAGGAGAATGTCCCCTCCTCAGAATATATCCTTCCTGGATCTCCACACACATGTAGTCAAGGGCCTCTCCATTTCATTAGTAACTCAATGTGAACACAGGCCACAGGAGACAGAGATTCACCAATATCAACAAACTCCATAGGAGGCAGACATCCTGCCAATACATCAGATCTTAAGGAATCCTCTTTTGAGAATGTGGAAGATTCCTCTTACCACCTCTCCACATTCTCACATGTGCCTACTATGTATCGTGTGCCTCCGTCGCCTGGTTTGCAGAAAGGACACCTCCCTGATCACTCCATCATGGTGGAGTGTGCTAGGAGGAGAATTAAACGTTACAAACAACATGCCACCAACCCTCCTGGTAGGGAGTGTAAGACATTAGATGCCTTTGGTCGCTGTGTCGTCCATACATTCAAGCTTTCAGACAGGACAGGTTCCTATATCATGTACATGGGAATGTTCCTGACGGAGGTCACACGAGATCTACAACTGGTAAGTCCACATCTCGCAGATCACAGAAGTCACTACTATGTAGCACCTGTCAAGCATGCCCAGAACATTTCAAAAGTTGTGAACAGGGCAGCTTTTGACTGTTTTTCATGCAAAAGAAGAGTCTCTGCCATTGCTATTGGGGCAAGGAAACTTGGCTGGCTGCAAGCCTCTCACCTGGAACACTGGGTACAGGATAAACTGGCCAACACCCCCTGTAGTGGTGAAACTGGTTTTTAAAAACCGGCAGGACAATTATACCTTGACAAGGCTTTCAAATATTGTAGATCCTGCAAAGATGAGAGCCTTAGAAAAGCGCTTCCTCTCCAAAAAGAAAGGATACTATCAGTCCTATGCTCAGCAAGGACAACCTGCAGTAAAAGCTGCTAGAAAGGGTCAACAAGCTACTAAGCAGAGAAAACCGAGAGCTACTCTGCCTCAGCAGACCCATCAGCCTCAGCCCCCACAGGGCCTTTGACTCTGTGATGGAGTACCTGCCCTTCCTGGCCCTCCAGGGAAAGCAACCGTCAACAATCCCAGGAAGATTAGGTCACCTCATCCACAGATGGAGGCAAATAACATCAGGACCCTGGACTGTGTCCATCATAGAAGAGGGTGCAGGCATCATTCACATAGCCTGCCGCCTCCTACAATAGTAAGGACATTCAGTTTGCAAACGTCCCCCCAACTGAATCCAGAGGTAAAACATCTTCTACCTCAAGGAGCAATGGAAGAGGTACCTCATCTCCAACAGGGTTCTGGGTTCTCCCCCCCCCCCCCAATTTCCTCATACCAATGGAAAAAGGAGGTCACAGACACATCTGACATTTCAGAGAACTGAACAAGTTCCTTTTCCAAAAGACATTCAAAATGATTTCTCTAGGAAACGTACTTCCTGACCTACACAGGCAGAAATGCCTTTGTTCTCTAGATCACAAGGATGCGTACACCCATCTTCTCTGCCAACAAGCACAGCGAAAGTTCCTTTGGTCCCCCCATCAAGGAAACCACTATCCAAAAAATGTTTTCCCTTCAGCAGTGCCTCAGCACCCAGAGTATTCACAAAGTGCATGTCTGTGGTAGCCGGTTTGGTCCGTACCAGGGGAATATTTTTGTGCCCCTACTTGGAGGACTGCCTCATCCAGGCACAGTCACAAACACATGCCCAGGCCTCTCTCTCTTACACAATGCATGGACTCCAATATCTAGGCCCTGTCAGAGATCTCGTGGAATCCTTTCTGACTCCCACGTAAACGCTGGAGCTCATAGGAGCAAGGCTAGATACCAGACTGCCAAAGACCTACCTGACTCAGCCTCGCTGTCCTCGCATTGTGCAACGTGTTTGGACAGCACTACAAAAAACTCACCTCTCACCTCAAGAGATCCATCAGCTGCTGGGTCACATGGCATCTACGGTGCATGTGGTCCCCTACGCTTGTCTCCACATGAGACCAGCCCAGTGGGCCCTCTCTTCCCAGTGGATGCAAGCAACAGGCTGTCTCTCAGATGTGATAGTAAACTCAAACCGCTATACCCTGTCCCTGGACTGGTGGCGGTCAGCACAAAACCTGTTCGAGGGGTCACCTTTCCTGAAAACCCCTCCTCAGATCCCATTAACAACAGATGCCTCCAAAGTGGGGTGGGCTGCACATGTACTGGACACCTCCACCCAAGCCACCTGGAATTGTCAGGAGAGTCATTTCCACATCAATCTGTTTGAGCTCTGAGCAATTTGCCTGGCTCTTCATGTCTTCCATTCCCTTCTACAGACCAATGGAATACTACTTTACGCAGACAATCAGGTAGCCATGGTCTATGTGAACAAACAAGGAGGAACAGGCTCTCTGTCCCTTTGCAACGAAGCTCTTCAACTGTGGTCGTTTGCCAGACAGCAGCAGATCCATCTCCCTGGCAATCAGAACTCTTAGCCATACAAACTCAGTCGTGTTCCGCACAAATGGTCTCTACACATGGACCAACTCTGTAGAGTATTGCAACTCTGGGGAACTCAAGATTCATACCTCTTCGCAAGTCCATCATATGCCAAACCTACCCGGTTCTGTTCACGAATCCCAGCTCAGAGCTACCAAGCGAGGGATGCTGTCCTCCTCAACTGGGGGCAGGAATGTCTATATGCCTTTCCTCCCATTCCCTTGATTGCCAAGACCCTATTGCAACTCCTGAGGGACAGAGGCAACATGATCCTCATAGCCCCATGCTGGCAACAACAGGTGTGATACCCTCTGCTTCTATCTCTATCCCAGGTTCCACCCCTGTACGTAGGGTCAGCTCCAGACTTACTGTCGCAGGAGGAGGGGAATGTATGGCATACAAACCCCCCGTCTCTGCACCTCAGAGCCCGGCTACTGACAGCTGTAACTGCTTTGGCCCTCCCCTCATTCAGGAAGTGCATGATGTCCGTTATGCTTCCAGGAAACCTTCCACAAGGCAGTCCTATGCCATCAGGTGGACGTGACATTTCATTTGGTGATAACAAAAGGCCTGCAACCCTCTTGTCATCCATATATAAACATGTTTTTGACAAACTCCATTACTTATCAAACAATGGTCTCCAAACTGAGTCAGTCAGAGTCCATTTAAGTGCCATTGCTGCTCCTTCTGAACCCATCAATGGACAACCCATTTCATCCCATCCTCTCATATCCGGAATCATGAGAGGCCTGCATCTACCAAAACCTGCCCTTAGACCACCTCCAGAGGCATGGGATCCCAATCTGCTTCTAGGGCAGCGTATACTGCCGCCTTCTGAGCCCTTAGACACTACTTCCTTAAAGTCTCTGACCTGGAAAGTAAAATACCTTCTTGAAATCACATCAGCAAGTCGTATCAGTGAATTTCAAGCTCCAGTGGCTGATTCACATTACGCACCGTTTCACCATGATAAGGTAATCCTAAGGACACATCCACACTTCATGCCTAAGGTGGATTCCTCCTTTCATTTGAAACAAGAGGTGTAGTTACCTGTAGTCTTTCAACAGCCGCATGCTTCAAATGCAGAGAAGACTCTTCATACCTTGGACTGTGAAAGAGCTGTGGCTTTTCATCTGCAGAGGATCCAGCAACACAGAAGGTCCCCACAGCTATTCTGAGTCTCTGATCCCTCACATTTGGGTACAGCAGTTTCAAAAAGATCTCTATCCAACTGGATTGCTCAATGTATTACCTTTTATCTATCATAGCTAACACCATTTACTGTTGGCCCATGTTCCCGCTCACAATGTGAGAGTCATGGCAGCCTCACGGGCTCACCTCCATTCCGTCTATATTAATGACATTTGTGGAGCAGCTACCTGGTCCTCGGTTCACAGCCCACTAATGCTTGGATAAAGGCTCCCGCAGGCATGCTATGGTTGGTCAGGCTGCTCTCCAAAACCTCTTCCATACGTAATCCACTCCTAGCCGCCTCTCTTACAGGATGCCAGAGATCCATGGGAGGAAGTGGAAGTCCTCCACAGGCCCTCACTACTCTGGGGATCCTTCCCTGGCATCTACATCTAGGGTTTCCTCACATGTGACGACCACGTCCTGCTTGTTCCTGGTGATAGCATAGTTAATCACCTGTAACAGGTGATCTCCAGGAACAGCAGGATGAGGTAATCACAACCCACCCATCTCCCCTAGCGGGTTGTGTGTCTCTCTCTCTCTCTTTCCCTATCTCTCTCTCTCTCTCTCCTTGTGTCAGCTTTAAACTCAACTGGAGAGAGGCATTTTGGAAAGGCGGGAAGGCAGCACGCACACACTGTGGGATGCTCCCAAAAGCTTTCATATAGGATGCTGGGGAGCGTTCCCACACAGGCTCAGTTGGTACCGACGCTACCCAAATTGTGAAGACTTATTCCTGGTGTTCCTGTAGATCACCTGTTACACGTGACTAACTATGCTGTACATGACACACACAGCAGTGGAGCAGGAGCAGCAAGATGCTGGCCACACAGATCTTTGTTTATGTTGCCCACCCACCAGAGGTCAGCAGTCACTGATGCCCCCACACATTGTTTTTCACATCCACAGGTAGAGGATCTCTGGAAGAAGGGGTGCGAGTTGCGGCTCCACCACAGCGACTACCTTGCCCGCCTCCAGAGGGCAGCACAGGCAGAGTGTGATGGTGAGTATTGACAACCTTGCTGCCCAGTAACAAATGTCACATTGGCCCACCAGCCTGTGTGGTGCCTGCATATGTACATGTGTTATGTGACACACTTGATAATGTGCTGATGACTGTCATCTTCCACAGAGGGTGATGACAATGATGAAGAGCCCACCACATCTGCGTATGCCCTGAGGCGCCCCCCTGCCCACCATGCCCCAGAGGTGGAGGTGGTGGTGGTGGAGGAGGAACCTGAGGTGGAGGCGGAGGATGAGGATGAAGAGCCGTTGGAGAGTGCAGCAGAGGAGGGGGCTGATGGGGGCATGGAAGGGGTGGGTGGCGGGGTGGCAGGGGAGGGAGAAGGTTTGTCTGATGTGGGAGTGGGGGAGGGGTGGAGGAGGGTGTGGAGGATGGGTGGGAGGTGGCAGGGGGGAGGAGGGGGATGTGTGGGTGTGGGTGAGTGATGGGGAACACAGTGAAGCACAGGGCACAGTGGGCTCCCGCCAGCCATGCCATGTCGCTCCACCATCCAGGGCCACACACAGGTCGCATGCACATGCCACCACCCAGACCCATGGGACTATGTGTATGTGTGGTTGGCCGGTGGGTGGCGGACCTGTCTGTGGCCCGGGATGCCTTGGCGGGGCGAGTGCACCTCCTTGTGCACTCGCACCAGTGGCTGGCGGGAGCCATTCAGCAGGTGGCCACCGAGGTGGAGCGGCTGCCATGTCGGTGGCCATCCCCTGAAGGGCGTCGCAGGAATCATTGATGGCACCTGTGATGTCCACACATGTGCCCTGTGCTGTCCTGTGTTCCATCACTGGGCATGCAGCATGCAGGGAGAGGGTGTGGCTGATGTGGGGGTGGGGGGAGGGGTGGAGGAGGGTGTATAGGGCGGGTGGGGGTGGCAGGGGGGAGGAGGGGGGTGTTTGGGGGGGAGGGTGATGGGTATTGTCCCCATCCCTAACATTGTATTATATTCCCTATTTGTTTTACAATATACACACTGTTTGTTAATTCGAAATGTTCACGTGTCTCCCTTAGCAACACACTATGGATGCAAGCATGGGATATGTGTGTAGACAGGTATGTGTTGTAAAGGTAGACATGGGTATCATGCGTGGACTGGCTTCACATGCAGTCGTGGGGGATGACCATGTGTGTAGGTGTGTGAGACCAGGGTGGACCCTGAGATGCAGAAATGTAGACGACGGCCCAGTATACTGAGGCACGTGCATGCTGTGTGGCAATGTGTGGGAAACGTTTCTGATGCAACATGCCTGTGTGCCAATAGTACAACTTGCAAACCAGTACGTCTGTGCTGGCAGGGTAAGATGTACTGATGAGCCCAGGAGCTACTCAGGGGTGTAAAGCTGTTGAGTGTGTCCTAGGACAATACATGTCACAGGGATGGTTGGTGAGTAGCCGTATACGTTTGGGGGGGGGCAGGCACGTTGGCAGTGTTGCAGTCAGTGACATGGGACACAAATGTGCGTCCTATGTAGGTGGTATGACAGGATTTTTAACTGTGATGGCTCCCAACACTGGACATGTACGTTTGTGGGGGGGCAGTCACGTAGGCAGTGTTGCAGGCAGGGACAAGGGTCACACATGTGCGTCCAATGTAGGGGGTATGACAGGATTTTAACTGTGACGGCTCCCAACAAGGACATTCCCCCTGTGCAACCCGGGAGGATATGTAAACCGCCACACTGCAGCCCAGGGGCTGAGATCTGACACAGTGCATGGCACACATGACATGTGATAGTATCTGTGCAGTGCTGACCTGCCAGTACAGGCACCCCACACATCGAGGGGC